>CAUYLG010062324.1:0-15137 GCA_963573385.1 Cacajao melanocephalus
AAAAAAAAAAAAAAAAAGGAATTTTGGGGTAAAGAGGCCTCATGGTTTGTAACTTCAGGAATATAAATATGTAAATAGATACACAGATAGATAACATATTCATATGTATATACAGAGAGTATGCATATATATATGTGCATATGTCCACATAGAGCAGATGTGCATACACACAAGTGCTATATATAGGCATATGTATATATGGAAGTCTATATCCTTACATTAATATGTATGTATGTACATGGGTGTGTATGTGTGTAAATATATATATGTATGTATATGTGTGTGTCTGTCTGTCTGTGTAGAAAGCAAGAAAGATAAAGCAAATGTGCCAAAATGTGAATACATGGGAAACTTAGGTTAAAGGTATATAATCATTCTGTGTCTTTCTCTTGCTCATAAGTTTAAACTTCCAAAATAAAAAGTTTTTATAAAATAGGAGGGAGCTAGGGAGGTCAAAGCCTTGCCCAGGTGTGCAGAGCTGGGACCTGAGCTCAAGGCCACTTCCAGGTAAGTGGCCCTGCTCTGACCATGTCCAGTGCCACCCCACCCTGGCCACTTACGGTTGACTACCACGCTGACTGCGCCTGAACGCTCGCTGCCTTGGGCGTTCTGCACCTCGCAGAAGTAGAAGCCGGTATCAGCCCTGGTGGTCGAGTGCAGCCGGAGGGTATGGGAGTGGGCGTCCTCCAGCGGGACGTGGTTCTTGTACCAGCTGTAGCGGAGATCACTGGGTGCCTCGCTGGGTGTACTGCAGCCTAGCGTCACTGTCTGGTTCTCTAGGATGGGACCTGCTGGGCTCACCTGGACCTCAGCCACTGCAAGGGCAGCATAGGAGGTGCTGGGGGGGTCCCAGCTGACTTCCAGCCCCAGCCCCTCACAGTCCCTGGGTCTCAGCCAATCAGCCTCAATCTCTGCACATCCTACGCCACTCGCCGCTGCAGTGGAGCCTCTGGGAGTGCCCTGCATCTCTCTGTCCTGCTCACCAGGATCCCCCTGACACCTCACCCTTTGTGGGGTTATCATCACCTGTCTTATGGTGACAGGGCTGGAACTCCACACCTGCATCCAGGAAGCACTAGTTATGCCAGCTGCTGGCTCTGCCCTTCCCTGTCTCCCCTCTGCCCCGAGGCCTGAGCCCCTCCCTATTCTCTGGCCAATTCGAAATCTTCCCAAGGACTCACTAAAGATGTGGAGGCGGATGGGGGGTGAAACCGAAGAGCCCACACCATTCCCAGCTTGGCAGGTGTAGACGCCAGCGTCGCTCCAGGCTGCCTGGGACAGCTGCAGCACACCAGTCTTGCTCTGGAGGAGCGCCCCATCCTTGAGCCAGGTCATGGAGCTGACTGCAGGGTAGCTGCTGTTCACCTGGCAGGTGAGTGTGACCAGCTCACCTGGAAGGATATTCCTCCCTGAGGGGCTGAGGAGGATCTTCACACCCTTGGGGGCATCTGCAAGGCACAGTGGGGGGCATTGGGTAAGGTGTCGGGGAGGGCAGGGGATGGCATACTTCTTGATCCCCTTTCAAGGCTCTGCCCTAAGGAATTTTGCCCAGATGAAACATCAGTCCCCTTCTATCCCCACTCAGAGCATGTGGGGTCTGCCCATGTCCGTCCCTTTCCCACCGCCCCCTGCACCCGATGCATTCCTTGTCCACTGAGAGCTGATCACGGGACGCTTGGTCCAGCGTCCAGACTACTCCACCAGCTGTTTTCTGCTTCCCAATGCTGTCCATTGCCCCTGCTGTATTTGGGGTGAGCTCCACACACTGGGCCATGGATACCCCACTGCTCGCTTTAGTGGCCTGCTAGAAGCTATTAGTAAGGGACCAACCACCTAGTGGGGGGGAGCCAAAGGCAGTGTCAAACTAGTTCTGAAAATAGTTACCCAGTTTGTAAGGAAGAGGCCAACAATGCAAAGAAACTACATTTCCTTAAATCTTGTTCCAAAGCCTCTCTCTGTGTATTCAAGTGTTTTATTCTTATTTTTTTAGAAATAGCATCTGGCTCAGTCACCCAGGCTGCAGTGCAGAGGCATAATCATAGCTCACTACAGCCTGAAACTCCTGGGCTCAAGCCATCCTCCTGCCTCAGCCTCCCAAGGAGCTGGGACTACAGGTGTAAGCCACCACATCCGGCTAATTTTTGTTTTTTAATTTTTTGTAGAGACAGGGTCTCTCTATGTTGCCCAGGCTGGTCTCGAACTCCTGGCCTCAAGCAATTCTCCCGCCTTGGCCTCCCAAAGCACTGGGGATACAGGCATGAGCCACTGCATCTGGCCTCAAGTGTTTAATATGCACCAGGCACTCTTCTACATATCTTACCTCTCCTTTATGTCTTTTTCTTTGTTTGGTTTTTTTGAGACGTAGTCTCACTCTGTCACCCAGGCTGGAGTGCAGTGGCACAATCACAGCTCACTGCAATTCCATCTCCTGGGTTCAAGCAATGCTCATGCCTCAGCCTCTCCAGTAACTGGGATTACAGGCCTATGCCACCACACCCGGGTAATTTTTGAATTTTTAGTAGAGATGGGTTTCACTGCGTTGGCCAAGCTGGTTTTAAACCCCTGGCCTCAAGTGATCCACCCGCCTTAGCCTCACAAAATGATGGGATTACAGGCGTGAGCCACCGTGCCCAGCCCATCTCCTTTAATTTTCATCATAAATCAATGAGACAAGAACCATCTGTTGTTATCTTTACCACAGACATGAAAAAAACAGAGGCTCTGGGAGACAAGGAACTTGCCCGAAGTTTTCACATCTGGTGGGTGGTGGAGCCAGCAACCAGATGTCTGTGAGCCACGTTTGTTCTAGAACAGGCTGCCGTGTTTGAGATGGAAGATGCATAACCTATGGAAACCCGGGCTTTCTCTCCACTGACTCATAGCTGTGCCTGGGTGACAGTCTGACCACCATGGTCATGAACAGTCTTAAGGCGGGAAAGAGATAAACCCCACCTCCCAGCATCCTCCAGCACGGGGTAAATACCAGGCTGCATGGGTGTGCCTGTTCCCCAACCGTTTGTGTCTCCCTTTCTCTGCCCAGCCTGGCCTCAAGGACAAGTCCCTTCAAAGCAGTAGGAGGCAGAAGGGAAGCATTGAACGAAGCTCTTGGGACTCAGGAGTGTCTCTCCACTGCCCTACCCTGGAGGCCCACGGGCGGCCTGGCTCTGCGTCAGGAGCAAGGGCTCTGTTTCTGTGGGCTGGAGAGGGGCTGGTTTCCGTCAGGGAGCCGCAGATGTGCTCAGTCACAAGGCTGTGTCCCCAGTCACTCACACTTCACTTGGAGGTGAATCTCGGCCTGAGCGCTGCGACTGGCCACTGAGAGCTGGCAGTGCAGGACCCGGCCGTGGTCCTGCCAGGACACAGCCATGTGGAGGGTCTCCAGGCGGCTGACGCCGGTGGGCTCAGACTTCTGGCTGCTGGAGGTGACAGAGCGAGCAGGGTCCTGGCCTTGCCACTGCAGGCTGACCTGCTCCTGCAGGCACACGTAGGGGCTGGAGCAGTTGAAGTCCACCTCTGTGCCCTCGAGAAGCTCGGCCGGGGAGGCGATGGTGGGTGCCCTGGGTTCCTCTGCGGGCAGAGACAGCAGTGTTCAGGACCCTTTTCACCCCTGAGACCCCTTGCCCTGGAAACCCCAGCTGAGGAGAGAGCCCTGGGGAGGGGGCGTTTAGGGGAAGGAAAGGCTGCTTTCTACTCCCAGCCCCACTCAAGTGAATACCAGGGAGAACCAGGCCTGGGCCTAGGCCGGGGCTGGAACGGAGGCTGAGACTGGCTGGGGTTAGAGTCAGGACAAGGGCTGGAGCTGAGAGCCCACGGGTCCAGAAGCAGCTTGGGAATCCCTCCCGGGATGCGGCCAGGCCACCCCCTTATCACCTGTTACTGTGACCAAGGTGCCTTTCACATCTGACCAGCGGTTGCCCTCGCTGATCTCGAAGCGGAAGTTGTAGGAGCCAGAGTCCTCGGGCTGCAGGTCCTTCAGCAGCAGGTTGCACACTCTGTGCTCGGGGTGCCCCATGAACTCGGCACGGCCACGGAAGCGGGCCTCCACCCGCGTGGGGTCTGCCGAGTGGCTCACCACCCACTGCCGGCCCGAGTAGTCATAGTACCAGATGGTCGTGATGCCATCAGGCACCTCCACGTCGGCAGGGAAGCTGAAGATGCAGGGGATGAGCAGGCAAGACCCCTTCACGCCCTGCACGTTCTGGGGGCTGGTGACACCCCATGAGGCCCGGCCTGGTGGAAGAATGGCAGGGTGACAGAGACGGGGGTGATACCAGCCTCAGGGTGCCACAGAGCCCTGCAATTCCCCCAGGGAAGGTGCTCGATGGGCTCCCAGACTTTGCCCTGCCCCAAGAAATGCATGCTTAGAGCCACCCTTCTCAGTGCCCCGGGGTCAGTCCACTGCCTGAGGCCACTCAGAGGTTTGGGAGGGTGGCTCCAAGATAGATGGCAGCTTCCTGCCCAGCTCCCAGCCACGGCCCCCCTGGGCCCTCCCTTGACCACAGCAACCAAATCTGTGACCCAGGCATTGTCCAACCTGCCAAAGCCTGGACTTATGTAGGCTGGGCCCTAGAAGACAAGCAGTAGGCCTGCAAAGCTCACCTGGGGAGAAGAATGAGGCCAGGAGGAGAAGCTCCGGCAGGAAGCCCATAGCAGGTTCTTGTGCTGCTCCTGTTGCCTAAGAGGGTGGCACACACCACGCTGGCTGGGCACACAGGGGCCTCCAGGGACACCTCTGGGCACTTTAGCCCCAGCACATGCTGGGAGTCCAAGCCTGTGTCCTCACCTCCTCTGCTGGCCAACCCAACAAGAGGGCAGGGCTCTTAAGGACCTCTGGGTCAGCTAGCAGGAGACAGTCAGGAGGCCACCTTCTCAGCTCAGGCTGTGCCTAGGAATGCCCTCACTTGGTGACCTGCCCCAGAAAACCCTGTGTGTCCCTTGGCCCTATCCCAAGTTCTGCTTTCCCAGCCCCTCAAGGATACCACCCTAGGGCAGATGAACAGCTGTTTCTTCCTCTTCCCCACTTCCCTGCCCCCTCCCCACCACCCAAACCCACAAGAACTGGAGCCCAGAGATGCCCAGTGACTCACTCCAAGACACCCAGCTAGAATGATGGTTTCTTCCTGAGGCTTGTCTCTCACCACCTGCCTTACCAGCTATAGGCCTTTCTTTTGTTTATTTGTTTGTTTGTTTGTTTGTTTGTTTTGAGACAGAGTCTCGCTCTGTTGCCCAGGCTGGAGTGCAGTGGCGTGATCTTGGCTCACTGCAACTTCTGCCTCCCGGGTTCGAGCGATTCTCATGCCTTGGCCTCCTGAGTAGCTGGGATTACAGGCTCGTGCCACCACGGCTGGCTAATTTTTGTATTTTTAGTAGAGATGGGGTTTCAACACGTTGGCCAGGTTGGTCTCGAACTCCTGACTTCCCTAATTCACCTGCCTCAGCCTCCCAAAGTGCTGGGATTACAGGCGTGAGCCACTTCGCCCGGCTAGTGCTGCCTTTAACAGTCACTCCCCTGCTCACAAACGTTCTGTGGCTCCCCATTGCCCGTGAGATGTGAAAGGTCCTCATTTCCTGCCCCAGCTCTGTTCCCATTTCCTCCTCCCCACAAACCCACTCTGGGGCCAGTTCTGTCTGCTCACAAGCTCCCTAGCTGCCCAGCTCTATCTCTGCCACAAATAATCTCTGCCTATTGAAACGTTATTCAACCTTCAAGGTGCAGCATGAATTTGGCTTCCAGCTGGAACTTCCCCTTTGAGGTTCCCATAGCCACCCCAGAGTCCTTGCCTTGTTTTTTACAGCTTGTGAGAGCCCATTTCTCAGGACCTAGAACTGAAGATACGTGCCCCATAGCAGTGCAGAACCCATCAGGCATTCAGCAAACCCCTTAGTGACTAAGAGAGGGCTGAGGTCTTTAGAGGTTCAGAGTTGAGGTTCAGAGTTGGGGTGGGGAGGTGGCAGGGCAAGTCTAGTTTTGACAGATGGCATGAGAGTCCTGTGGAACACATACCCCACAAACATGAGTTCAATGCCTGTGTGTACCATATCCAAATAGCCTAGCCCTCAACCATGGAGTGCCCCAGTCAGGGAGTGTCTAAGGGGTACCACAGACCTGAGTCCAAAAGGAAGAGATGCCAGAAACACGTATAACTAAAATTATAAAATTCTTAGAAGACAACATAGGTGAAAGTCTTTATGACCTTGGATTAGGCAATGCTTTCTTATGTATGAAATTAAAAGCACAGGAAAAAAATAGGTAAGTTGGACTTCATCAAAATTTAAAACTTGGCCAGACACAGTGGCTCATGCCTGTGAACTCAGCATTTTGGGGGACTGAGGCAGAAGGATCCCTTTAGCCCCAGAGTTTGAGACCAGCCTGGGCAACACTGCAAGACTCTGTCTCTACGAAAAATTTAAAAATTAGCCGGGCATGGTGGCACAGACCTGTGGTCCAAGCTACCCTGGAGGCTGAAGTGGAAAGATTGCTGGAGCTCAGGGGCGGGGGTCGAGGCTGCAGTGAGCCGTGATCACACAACTGCACTCCAGCCTGGGCGACAGAGTGAGACCCTGTCCCCAAAAACAAACAACAATGTATATGCATCAAAGGACACTATCTAGAGAGTGAATAAAAGGACAACCCACAGAATGGGAGAAAATATTTGTAAATCATTTAGCTGATAAGGGATTAATATCCAGAATATATAAAGAATTCCAATGGACAACAACAACAACAAAAAACAAGAAACCCAACTCCAAAAATAGGCAAAATATTTGAATAAACATTTCTCCAAAGAAGATATACAACTGGCTAATAAGGATATGAAAAGATGCTCAGCATCACTAGGCATTAGGAAATGCAAATCAAAACCGCGGCGAGATACCACTTCACATCCATTAAATGGCTATTCACAAACAAACAAAGCAACACAGAAAATAATACATGTTGGTGAGGATGTGGAGGAATTGAAATCCTTGTGTATTGCTGGTGGGAATATAAAATGGTTCAGTCACTGTGGAAAACAATTTGGCCGTTCCTCAAAAAGTCAACATAGAATTACCATATGATCCAGCAATTCCACTCCTAGGTATATACCCAAGAGTACTGAAAACTCTAAAAAAGTACTCTAACAGAGTACACCAGTGTTCACGGCAGCACTATTGCACTAAAAGGTGGAAACAGGTCAAATGTCCATCAATGAATGGACGTGGATAAACAAAATGTGGTATGTGCATATAATCAGCCATAGAAGGAATGAATTCTAACACACGTGAACCTTGAAAACATGATGCTCAGTGAAATCAGCCAGACACAAAAGGGCAAATATCGTAGGATTCCAATTACATGAAATATCTAGACTAGGCACATCCGTAGAGACAGAAAGTAGAATAGAGATAACCAGGGGCTGGAGGGAGGGGAAGTTAATGTTTAATGGTTGCTGAGTCTCTGTTTCAGATCATGAAAATGTTCTGGAAATAAACAGTGGTGATGGTTACACAATACTGCAAATGTACTTAATGCCATGGGTTGTACACTTAAAGAAGTTAAAACAGTAAATTTTATATTATATATATTTCACCACATACACACCCATGTTGCCAACTTTGCAGTCCTCCCAGTCCTAAATGCTGACTTGGCCAAGTGAACGGGAGGCTGAAGTGGGGACAGGAAACGCACGACCTCCCAGCCCCCAGCCCATCTGCCTCAGGGGCTGGGCTCAGCAGATTCCGATGACTACCAGGGACCACACCTGGGAAAGGCTGAGCCGAGGCCCAGGGCCGGCCAGGCTGACCAGGTTGGACTTGGCCTGGTGCAGAAAGCAGAAGGGGTGCCCCGGCAGGGAGCACAGCACAGGGCCGGATGGGGACAGGAAGGACACCGCTCCCCAGGGGACCTAACTCTCTTGGAGGGCTGCTGGAGCTGACCAGTCTGGCCATTTTGTGGATGCCCAAGGGCTCGCCTCCAGTTCTCTGGGAAGTCTTAGGCTTCCTCCTTTTCCGGGAAGATGCACCCACCACCTCCACACCAGGTTCTTGGCCACTGGAAAATGGTGTAGGTGGGGCCCTGGGACCCAGACACCTCACTGTGAAGAAAAGCAGCCTGCTGGGCACACTGGGGATCAGATGTGTCCCTGGCCACAGGGGATGTCAGGGTCAGCTCCGCTATGGCCAGGGCAGCTATCTTGTCCCAAATCCCCTGTTCTTTCCATTTGGGGTCCCGAAAAGGGCAACCGTGAACCTGATGGAAGATTGGTGGGGTTCTGGATACACTGATCCCAGAACAGGGAGCCGGGGAGGACCCTTTCCAGGACCACTCCAATCACATCATGCAGAGGCCACCTATGTTTAGCCCAGCACTAACCCCAAAGGGGTCAGCCCCACCAGAGTCCCCCCTGTTGGCTCAGCCTCTTATACCACAAAAACCAGTGTCCGCCCAGATAACTGTTCTGGAGAGAGAAAGAGCAGGGACACCTCCAGAAAGAAGACCTGTCCGTGTTTGAAAGCCTGGTGTTAGGCTGGGCGCGGTGGCTCACTCCTGTAAACCCAGCACTTTGGGAGGCCGAAGTGGGCAGATGACTGAGGTCAGGAGTTTGAGACCACCCTGACCCCAACATGGTGAAACCCCATCTCTACTAAAAATACAAAAATTAGCCAGGCATGGTGGCGCACCCCTGTAATCTCAGCTACTCAGGAGAATGAGGCAGGAGAATTGCTTGAACCTGGGAGGCAGAGGTTACAATGAGCTGAAAGTGCACCACTGCATTCCAAAAAAAAAAAGAAAGAAAAGAAAAAGAAAGCCTGGTGTTGAAGGGACAGTGCCCCCGAGCTTGGGTTGGAGCTGTGGCCTAGGGAGCACCCAGCGCCCCCTGGTGGTGGAGGAGGGATTGCAGGTCCCAGGGAAGGGAACGGTGTACCAGGAATAGGGAGCAGCTCTGCAGCCCTGAACCATCCCACCGTTGGGCATTGACTCTTTTGAACATCATTGACCCTCAGAGAGGAATTTCCTGAGGTTCATCCTTGGGTCTCCAAGTCCTGGGTGTTCTGAAGACAGGATTTTAAATCCCCACTCCTAGAACTGGTATGTGTTGCATTCTGGTGGCTTGGGCTGGCCTGGTATACGGTGGGCACTCACATTTGCTGCCTATTTGAGACCAAGTGCTTCAGGAGGGCTTGGAGGATGGGCTGGGGCCCCAAGTCCCTGACCTCTGATTCCAGAAGCCAAGTTCAACTGGGGAAGAAACAGCAGGGGCAGCTTCCCTGTAGACAGAAAGGCCTGGGCACAGGATTCAGTTTCTGTTTCCTGGCACCAAGGCTTCTCCCCAACTTCCCCATTGGGCTGGAGAAGGAAGGACACAGGGTGGCATGGCCAGCTGGAGCACGCTGGCCCACAGATAGGGAGACAGGGTATAGACAGGAAATTCCTGGAGCAGATTACAGTCAAAATAGTGGAAATCCCCAATCACAGGCCAAATTTTTAATTCTCAGAGCCATAGAATCCATAACTAATGTCTATTGGCTTTGCCATGGGTGGTAGAAATTTCACACTTCATTCCTTAATCTGGCTCTAAAAGTTCCTGGCTGGAGTGGCCACTCCCCGAACTGTGCTGGACAGCACCAGAAGCCCTCCTGTAAACGGACAAAGTGGCAATGGATGAAGTGGAACGGGGCTGGGGTTAGAGTAAGGAGAGATGATCGCTGGGCTGGCCTGGGCTGGGGTCAGGGCGATGGTCAGGTTGGAATTCTGGAAGCAAATTAAGGCTGGGATTGGGGTGGACATTGAGGTTGAGTGATGGGTGAGGGTAAGGGTGAAGGTAGGAGTCAGTGCAGGTGATGGTTAAGATACGGTCGAGGCTGGGTTGAGACGAGAGTGACGGAGTTGGAGCTGCAGTTTGGATGGTTGGGATTGGATGAGGTGAGTAAATGGTTGGGGTTGGGGAGCAAGTGAGGTAAGGGTGAGGTAAGGGTGGAAGAGGGGCTGGAGCTGGGGCTGAGGCAGGGTCAGAGCAGGATGGTGCTCAGGACTGGGATTGGGATGCAGGTTGGAAGGATGTGAGGTGGTGGAAGGGTTGAGTCCAGCTTTGATTAGTGCCTTGGACTTGGATTGGTTTGGGGTCCAGCACTCACACCCAGATGCACTCCCTTCACCCCCGCCCGCACCCTGCTCAGCCAGCTTCA
Source organism: Cacajao melanocephalus (assembly GCA_963573385.1). NCBI lineage: Eukaryota > Metazoa > Chordata > Mammalia > Primates > Pitheciidae > Cacajao > Cacajao melanocephalus. The sequence goes on from CAUYLG010062324.1 coordinate 10,168, forward strand.
GCCCAGCCCCGCTCCTCATGCGCCACTCACCCTCCGGGCTGAGGAACTAGGGACGGGGAGTACCTGCTCCACAGGAGGAAGTGGCTGCAGGGGCGCTGGACCTGCGAGAGAACAGGAAGGACAGCCAGGAGCTCCTGGTGCAGCTGGCTCCCCAGGGTTCTGCCGGCTCAAGAGAGAAGGATCCTGTCTCGGGGGCTGCTTCCTCTTTCCCAAAGCCTCAGCTCTACTGTCCAGCCCAGAGGCTGGTCAGCAGGCAGCTGCAGGCCTTGCGCAATGCCAAGACAGGAAAGACCTCCATAGGGGAAGGCCCTCGGCAAGGCCAGGGACTTAGGGACTCGAGCAAGCAGAGGTGGGACCGAGGTGATGCTGGAGTTTACTCAGGCAAAGTGAGAAATGGGGTGGGGGCTCCCATTCACTAGCCAAGTCCACACCCCACTCTCTCTGCACCCCCTAGGGAGGCTGAGGGAGGTGGAAGGTTGCTTCCCACACACATCTCCTCCCTGACACCTGGGAGGGAGGCGAGCCCAGCCTGCGGTGGGGACACACTACCTGGTGCCCAGACCAAAGCAGCTATTCTCCAAGCCGTCAGGAGCCTCACTGTACCACTGGGTACTCTAAGAGTCACCCAAGAGGCAGGCCCCTACTGTGGGGGACCAAGGGCCCCAACGTCAGGACACTCCTCAGGCTTTCTCTTCCCCACATCGCTCTCCTTACATTTTTTGTTTTTGGTTTGTTTGCTTGTTTTTGAGATGGAGTCTCACTCTGTCACAAAGGCTGGAGTGCAGTGTCACGATCTCAGCTCATTGCAACCTCTGCCTCCTGGGTTCAAGCAATCTTCGTGCCGGAGCCTCCCAAGTAGCTGGGATTACAGGCATGCACCACCACACCCAGCTAATTTTTGTATTTTTGGTAGAGACGGGGTTTCATCTTGTTGGCAAGGTTGGTCTTGAACTCCTGACCTCAAGTAATCTACCTATCTCGGCCTCCCAAAGTGCTGGGATTACAGAGGTGAGCCACTGCACCCCAGCACTATCCTATGCCTTCACCCCCACATTGGGATAGGAAAGGAGAGACCCTGCCACAGCTAGTTACTGTTAGAACACTACAGCCAGTCTTATTGAGGGCCTACTTTGTGTAGGCACTTGACAGTGGGGCAGATGTTAATTGCTCCAAGCAATCCCAGATACAAGCAACAAGACTTTTTTTTTTTTTGAGACAGTGTCTTGCTCTGTCACCCAGGCTGGGATGTCCCGGTGCAATCTTGGCTCACTGGAGCCTCAAACTTCTAGGCTTAAGCAGTCCTCCTTCCTCAGCCTCCTGAGACGCTGGGGCTACAGGTGCCTGCCACTATGCCCGGCTAATTTTTTAGATTATTCTGTAGAGACATCGTCTCCCTATGTTCCCAGAGGTAGGTGAATCACTTGAGGCCAGGAGTTCAAGATCAGCCTGGCCAACATGGCAAAACCCTGTCTCTACTAAAAATACAAAAATTATCTGGATGTGGTAGTGGGTGACTGCTACTCAGGAGGCTGAGGCATGAGAATCGATTGAACCCAGGAGATGGACGTTGCAGTGAGCTGAGATCACACCACTGCACTCCAGCCTGGATGACAGAGCGAGACTCTGCCTCAAAAAAGAAAAAGACAATTTCTCAATAGGTCACACTGCTATACATTCATCTAATACTAATTATTCTCTCTCTCTCTTTTTTTTTTTTTTTTTTTTGAGAGAGGGTCTCACTATGTAAACCAGGCTGGAGTGCAGTGGCACAATCTCTGCTCACTGCAACTTTGACTTCCCAGATTCAAGCGATCCTCCTGCCTCAGCCTCTCAAGTACCTGGGACTGCAGGTGAGTACTACCAGACGCAGCTAATTTTTGTAATTTTTTTGTAGAGATGGGGCTTCATTATGTTGCCCAGGTTGGTCTCAAACTCCTGAGAATTCTGGTCAAGTGATTCACCCACCTCAGCCTCCCAAAGTGCTGGGATTACAGTCATGAGCCACTGTACCCAGACAATTATTCTCATTCCAGACAGGAGAACCAAGGCATAGGGAGGTTAGAGAATTTGCAGAAGGCAAATTTTTTTGGTTGAAAAAAAAAAAACAAGTAAGTTTTGCTATGAGTACAGAAAACACCAAATAACGGTGTTTTAAATAAAATAGAAGTGTATCGCTCTTTCCCTCAAGTAAGTGTTGGCATCCAAGATGATATGGCAGCTCCACAGTCATCATGAAGCCTTTTTGTTTTTGGCTCCGTCATCGCCCATGGGCTGCTTCCAGTCATGGTCCATAGTGGCTGCTGACACTCTAGCCGCTGTATCTGCACTCTGAAAAGCAGGGTGGAGGAAGGGACAAAGTAGGCCATGCCCTCTACTTTAAGATAATTCCTTAACTTGCTGGTGTGGTGGCTCACTCCTGCAATCTCAGCCACTCAGGAAGCTGAGGCAGAAGGATCACTTGAACCCAGGAGCGTGAACGCTGCAGTGAACTATAATTGTGTCCACTGCATTCCAGCCCAGGTGGCAGAGCGAGATCTTGTCTCTTAACAACAACAACAAAAATGGTAATTCTGGCCGGGCCTGGTGGCTGACGCCTGTAATCCCAGCCCTTTGGGAGGCCCAGGCGGGCAGATCATGTGAGGTCAGGAGTTTGAGACCAGCTTGACCAACATGGCGAAATACCGTCTCTACTAAAAATACAAAATTAGCCGGGTGCGGTGGCACATGCCTGTAACCCCAGCTACTCAGGTTGGCCACACTCCCGGCCAATTTCAGCCTGTTGAGAGGAGTCCCAGGGGTGGTTAGGGCCTGGGGATGTGTTAGCCAGATAGCCCTGGGAGGTCTCAGGTTGGCTTATCCCAGGAGGCAGAGCAGGTGGGCAGCCCTCAGCAACCCCCCCACATTCTCCCCAACATGCATCATTAGGCTGGAGCTGGAGCCAGATGGGGATGGGGCAGCTTGCAGCTTCTGCCCTGACAAAGAATGCTCTATTCTGCACCCTCACCCTGACCCTGACCAGTCTGGCTAGTCTGGTCTCTGGCTGCCCAGTCGCTCTCAGCCCTGGCCTGTCCTGCCCCGGGGTGCCTTTCTGCCGAGAACTTCTCTTCTCCATCCTGTTTGTGGAGGAAGTCTGCGGTGTTCCCGGAGAGCCTTGGGCTTGAAAACTCACTTACCATCAACTTGAGAATGTGAGTGTGGCCCTGTGGTTATAACAGGTCACAGATTCAAATGCAGTAACAGGATTATGTGCAATGGGCCAGGTGGCAAACTGGTGCCTGGCTCTCAGTGAGCCCTCATCAACAGCCTCTGTGACTTCGATGAATGGGGAAACTGAGGCCTAGAGGGGAGGGCGCTTGCAGAAGAGCCTCATGGTCAGGAGGTTAGGCTTGGGAGTCAGGCCTACCTGCATGAATCCAGATCTGCTACTGAGAGTGAGTCCTTGGGCAGATCACCTAAGCTCTCGGTTTCCCCAGCTGAAATGCAGCCCCTGAGGCCTCATCATAAAGTCGTGAGGATGAGGAAGGATAATGCAGCGAAGGCAGCTGATACATAGTAAGGACTCAGCGCGTGCATCCTGAACCTCATCATCCTTGATTCCTGCCTCGATTCCTTCCTTCCTCCCTCCCTTCCTTCCTTCCTCCCTTCTTTCCTTCCTTCCTTTCTTTCCCTCCCTCTCTCCCTCCCTCCCTCCCTCCCTTCCTTCCTTCCTTCTCTCTTTCACCATTTCTCGGAAGTGGGTGGTTCGAGGATTTTCCCTGACTTGGGGAAAAGCATGTGAGAGCCCAGGCTGGCTGGGGAGGCAGGCGGGCCAGGACCAGCCACAGGGCTGCAGCTGGGCCAGCACTTACGCAGGGCTGCCTCCAGGAACCCTCCTCACACACAGGGCCTGGGCACCTTTCAACTGGCTCCTTGCTGCTGAGCGAAGTCTTTTTTTTTTCTTTTGTTGTGAAGTCTATTAATATCAAAGTAATGAGGTAATTACTGTGATTTAGAAAAATTACTAGTGAAGGCTTTTGAGGGAATTTCAGAGCAGAGAAGAGGGTAAGTGAAGCATCTGTGGGGAAAGGGATACAGGGCTGTCAGGGATGAATCCTCAGGGTGGATGAGCTCTGGCCCTCATGGGGCAGGGTGTGGGTGCTTGGAGGGGACCGTGACAGTGTCATGCGTGTGCATGGGACTTTTGGGGTGAATAACTGGGGAACGGCATGTGTGTGGGTGGTGTGTGTGTGTGTGTGTGTGTGTGTAACCAGGGGGCAGGATTTTCAGGACCTAGGAGCACCTTGACTTTGGCTGGTGCAAAACAGCAGATTCCAGGGTGAAGAACAAAGCCTGGAGCCAGAGGCCAGCCCCTTCTCACAATCCCAGGCTCTGACTGTCCTTGACTGATCTCCACCCATAGAATGCCCCCAGCCCTGAGGCCACCAGCCTGGAGAAGGGTTAGATGAGAAAAGACGTCTCTGCATGAGGGAAACCGGGAAGAGCTCAGAAGCAGAGGTTGTCAAGGTGTGACTCTTGGACTGGCAGCGTGGTCGTGTTGGATACAATGAGTTCTGAATTTCTCTTCAAGGAATCAGGATGTCAGTATATTCAGTTCTTTGTCCTCCATCTTAAAGTTTGACTTCCTTATACTTTCAGTAAACAACCATTTCCGCCAGTTCTAATCACATCCGTTCCCCTGGTCCCCTGCTCCGTCCTAACTCATCCTGGTCACCTGTTTTGACCTGAGTCACCCCTGCTTACCTTCTCTGACCTGTCCTGTAACCATCCTTCCTGCCAAACTACCCACCCCACCACTCAGGCTTGTACCCCTGCTCTCTTTAAAATAGCCTATCAGAATCAGCCTAGGCTGTGCAGTCTAAGCCTAGCTGATAGAGGACCCACACAGCAGTAGAGGCGACCTCCATGAGGAATAAGAACACTTTCCCCTTCCTTGTCCAGGTGTGTGCTTGCCATTGTTCCATCTGTGAGCT
>CAUYLG010062325.1:0-29622 GCA_963573385.1 Cacajao melanocephalus
CAGCCATCAAAAACGATGAATTCGTGTCCTTCGTAGGGACATGGATGAACCTGGAAACCATCATTCTCAGCAAACTGACACAAGAACACAAAATCAAACACTGCATGTTCTCACTCATAGGCGGGTGATGAACAATGAGGACACATGGACATAGGGAGGGGAGCACTACACACAGGGGTCTGTTGGGGGGGAAATAGGGGAGGGTCAGTGGGAGGTGGGGAGGTGGGGAGGGATAGCATGGGAAGAAACGCCAGATATAGGTGAAGGGGAGGAAAGCAGCAAATAACACTCCCACAGGTGTACCTATGCAACAATCTTACATGTTCTTCACATGTACCCCAAAACCTAAAATACAATAAAAATTAAAAAAAAAAAAAAAAGAATCTACCAAATAATTTTCTGAAGTAATTGTACTATTTACACAGTGGATGAGAATGCCATTTGGTTCACATCTTTGACAAAATTTAATTTTAGTCATTCTAGTGAGTATAGAGTATGTCATTGTGGTTTTAAGTTGCATTTCTCTGGTGACCAATACTGTTGAACATTTTTTTCATGTGCTTATTGGCTATTCATGTATCTTGTTTTTGAACTATCTTTTCCATTTTCTCACCCAGTTTTTACCAGGTTGTTCGATTTATTATTATTGGGTTGTAAGAGTTCTTTTTATATTCTGGATACAAGCCCTTTCTCAGATAGTGGTGTTGTAATTATTTTTTTTCCCCAGTCTGCCTTTTCTTTCCATTTTAAAATAGGGTTGCTTTTTTTTTTTAATTTTTATTTTGGACCAGAAGCTTTGTATTCTGCTGATATATTATCAGTCTTTTTCTTATATGGTTCATGAATTTTTTATCCTGTCCAAAAGATTACCAACATTTTTCTTCTACATTTTTTTCTAGGGATTTTATATCTTAGCTTGTATTTTTAGGTCAATGAAGACCCTGCGAGTCTATAAACTTTTTGAAGGTAAAGGCCATACCTGATTTACGTCTGTATTTTCCACAGTGATTAGTGGTCTAGTAAATATTTCTTGAATGAATAAATCAATATGACTTCAGATAGATAATGATGGTAAGATACAGACAGATTCTAGGCCCTAAGCTTCTGTATCCATTTCTTTTTTGCTGCTGTGACCTGTGGGCTTGAATTACTTCCATGCTTTTGATTTAGTTCATCAATCTATTCTAGTTGAAGGAAAAACTAGTTAAATTTAAAAAAACAACTGCGTCAGAAAATGCACTTAAGAACTTGAAATACCATGCTATTGGATCTGTTTGGATATCTTAAAGTACCCTTATATGAAATTGAAATTTCTTTTTGTTCTCTTTTAACATAAAATATGTATATATACATATATGTGTATGTGTTTGTATGTGTGTGTATAAAAGGAAATTTTATCTTTGCTCCTTTAGAAAAAATTTCTAATAAATTCAGTCATGATTTTCTTCCCTCTCACCAGTAAAAGCTGATAACAAAAAAGATTAGTCACATGTATTGGTTGCCGGTCACATTAGTTTTATTTATTTTGATGTCAGTGTCTATTTTATTTCCCTCATATACCCTACAGCGAAAAAACAAAAACAAAAACTGGTGTTTTGCCACTTGAAACAGGTATATGGGACAGATAAACAGATATGTGTCACATAAATCTTTTCAGTTGGAGAATATGCAAAACCTAAGCCAACCTTATTTCACATTTAAGAGGCAGATTTAGCATGTGAGATCAAGAGATAGAGACATGTTTTTGTTTCTGGAACATTTTTTAGGGACTTTCATTTAGTTTCTTCAACTGGATAATTATTCTGGCCTTTCCTCCTGGTTCTCCTTTAGGACAGTATGGTGTGAAGTTCATTGGAGAAATATGAACTTTAGGCAGACAATATTTTAGGGACTACTGTAGAAAGAGTTACCTCAAAAATTTTCTAACGTGCCTTTCTTAGCCAGAATATATGTATGATTTGATAATTTGGTATTTCCTATATAGCTGTGAAGGGTTAAATATAACTTGGGAATTTGGAGATATTGGTTCAGATAGTTCAACCCAGAGTTTCTCTGCCTTTTGTATAGGTCATCCCATGATCCATATCAGTAAGAGTGTTCATTTTTAGTATTCATGCAGCCAAAAAGACCTGGCATCGCAGAGCGTAGCTATCTCTTTTTCCTCCTCCTCCTCCTCCTTTTCTTAATCCTAATTCAAGGAAAATGAATAAGAATTTTTCATGTATTATTTCTATAGGCTAACTCCTCCTGTTTCACAGCAGTTTGCCTGTTTCTAATTTGTGATGGTTCCTTTGTGCTTTTGTGTTCACAAACCAAGCTCTATTTGATTTGAAGTCTATCAAGAGTATTAGAAAATTTTTTTTCATTCATAGTATATAGGCCTATGCAAATGTACCGTTTTTATGAAATAATACATTTTATATCAATTATCTGTGCCTTTTACTTGCAATCATAATTGGTAATTGAAAGAGCTAGGATCAGGCCGGGCACAGTGGCTCACGCCTGTAATCCCAACACTTTGGGAGGCTGAGGCAAGCAGATCATCTGAGGTCAGGAGTTCAAGACCAGCCTGGCCAACATGGGGAAACCTTGTCTCTACTGAAAGTACAAAAATTAGCCGAGCATGGAGGCACATGCCTGTAGTCCCAGCTACTCGGGAGGCTGAGACAGGAGAATCACTTGCACCTGGAAGGCAGAGGTTGCACTGAGCCAAGATCACATCACTGCACTCCAGTCTGGGTGACGGAGTGAAACTCAGTCTCAAAAAAAAAAAAGAGAGCTAGATGCTAGATCAGTGGTTCTCAACTCTGGTTATATATTAGAATGTTTAGGAGCTTTTTAAAAATACAGATATATTAGCTTGATTCCCTCACCCTGCTTAGGAAAAATCAGATTTAATTGGTCTGGGTGTGGGACTGGGCATCAGGATTGTTTTCTAAAGTGCCATGTGTAATTCTATGCAGCCAGGGCTGAAAACCACTCTAGATCAGTGATTTTTAACATGTAATCCTTGGACCAGCAGAATCAGCATCACCTGTAACTTTGTAGAAATGCAGACTCTCAGGCCTACCATAGACCTATTGAAGCAGACCATTTTGGGGGTGGGGCCGAGTAAACTGTGTTTTCACAAGCTCCCGGTGAATCTAATGCATGTTAAAGTTTGAGAATCACTGCTCTAGGTCATCTAAGCATTTATAACAAAGCCTCCTTTTACTTAAGTCCAACCTTGTAGGCCCCACAATGGCTCTAGACCTGAAAGTAGCTAAAGAAGGGAGGTGGGGGAAGGGAAGAAGCATGCCACAAGAGAAGCCTTTGTTGGTAAATCGTTGAGCCTAAGCCAAGTGTCCATAGCCAAGTAAGTGCTATAAGGTATATTGGATATGTTACCATTTTTTATATCATAAAATAGAATGAAAACGTATCCTGGCTGGGTGTGTGGTGTCTCATACCTGCAATCCCAGCACTTTGGGAGGCCGAGGCGGGCAGATCACTTGAGGCTAGGAGTTTGAGACCAGCCTGGCCAATGTGGCAAAAGCTCATTTCTACTAAAAATACAAAAATTAGCTGGGTGTTGTGGCACATGCTTGTAATCCCAGGTACTCAGAGGCTGAGGCACGAAAATCACTTGAATCCAGGAGGTGGAGGTTTCAGTGAGCCGAGATCATGCCACTGCACTCCAACCTAGCCATAGAGCAAGAGTGTGTCTCAGAAGAAAAGGAAGAAAAAAGAATGGAAATGTATCCTGATTGACTGTCAATGCTTATTAATAACTGTTCATTTCTACTATGAAGAAACTATAGGAGAAAAAATAAGACAGAAGTGAACAGCTGTAATGGTAGGAAATGACAGTCACAGAGATAGCAAGCAACGGATGGTGGAAGAAAGGTGAACAAGGAATGGCCACCAAGAATGGAACCCGTGTTGTACAGAGGGGCAGAAACCACCCAGAAGACAGTGACATTTAAGATACACAACTTCTCTTTCCATATGGTTTGTACTTTAAAAGTACAGCACAGATGCTCAATGGTGCCATTCAGCATCTGTGCTGAACTTTTTGTTTTTTAAGAGTGCACACTTGCAGCTGTACAGAAAGTGGGCCATGGATTTGGACTGCTAATGTTAAAGCCCCTTTGGTGTGATTTTCTGGACTATTTACTGACTGGTCTAAGCCTCAATTTCTGAATTTATAAAATGGAATGAAATCACCTTATAGGTAGCAAGGATGAAATGAAACATGTAAAATGCTTGATAGTCTCAACCTTTTTTTTTTTTTTTTGAGACAGTCTCGCTCTGTCACCCAGCTGGAGTGCAGTGGCATGATTTCATCTCACTGCAACCTCCGCCTCTCCTGGGTTCAAGCAATTTTCATGCCTCAGCCTCCCAAGTAGCTGGGATTACAGATGCATGCCACCATACCTGGCTGCTTTTTACATGTTTAATAGAGACAGGGTTTCACCATGTTGGCCAGGCTGGTCTTGAATTCTGGACAGCATCAGGTGATCCACCTGCCTTTGCCTCCCAAAGTGCTAGGATTACAGGAGTGAGCCACTGCATCTGCCCTCAATTAATTTTTAAAAATGTATTGTGGCACCTCACCCCCGTTGCGGGCTCTGGAGTTCGAGACTGCTAATTTCAGCGAAATGATTAACAGACTTCCCAGTGGCTGACGGGACTTTCTCATCTCCAGTGGGGAAGGGCGTCCAGCATAGGGCAGCTCACGCTTCCCCGTCTGGCGCAAAGCAGGCTCCACCGAGGCGCGCGCCACCCGCACGTAGGCGGCCCTCGGCGCCCACGCTGTTGGAGGGGCCCGAAGCGAGCCTGAGTAGCGCGCTGTTGGCAGGAGGGAAGCTAGAGGAGAACTGTTCCCCTGGGCAGAGCGGCAGAGGGTCGAGGAGCTTGCCTTGCAAGCACGAGAGTAGAAGTGGGCAGGGTAACGCGAGGAAGAGTGCCAAGACTGAGCTGGGGTTCCACTGGAGCTCGGGCCCCAGACTGCTGGGCCAGGCCCCCAAGCCGCCTTAACACCTGATCCGAGGAGGACAGACCAGACACAGAGGGACGGAGCGAGCAAGGAGACGTGGCTTCATCATTCCTGCCTGCAAGAGCCACCACCGGCAGCAGCTGTGGAGAGCTAAGCTCAGGGGACGACTCAGGAGGTGGAGTTCCCCCATAGCCCTGAGATTAAGGAGTCCCGTTGTCTGGCCGAGCTGTTTGAGAAGGCTTTAGCGCACCTGCAAGGCCTTATTCAGGTGGCCAGCAGGGAGCAGCTGTAGTACCTGTATGCCAGGTACAAACAGGTCAATTGGAAATTGCAATACTCCTAAACCAAGCTTCTTTGATTTTGAAGGAAAGTAAAAATGGGAAGCATGGAAAGTACTTGGTGATTCAAGCCCCAGCCAAGCAATGCAGGAATATATTGCAGTAGTTTAAAAACTAGATCCCAGTTGGAATCCTCAGATACCAGAGAAGAAAGGAAAAGAAGAAAATAATGGTTTTGGTGGACCAGTTATTAGGTCTCTGTTTCATGAAGAAACCATCAGGGAAGAAGACAAAAATATATTTGATTACTGCAGGGGAAACAGCATTGACCATATAACCAAAGCCATCAAATCGAAAAATATGGATATGAATGTGAAAGATGAAGAGGGTAGGGCTCTACTTCATTGGGCCTGTGATCAAGGACATATAAGGAACTAGTCACAGTCTTGCTACAACATAGAGCTGGCATTAACTGTCCGGACAGTCAAGGCCAAACAGCTTTACATTATGCCTCTGCCTGTGAGTTGCTGGATATTGTAGAGCTGCTGCTCCAGTCTGGTGCTAACCCCACTCTCCGAGACCAGGATGGCTGCCTGCCGGAGGAGGTGACAGGCTTCAAAACAGTTTCTTTGGTGCTGCAGCAGCACACAGCTGGCAAGGTTTAATCAAAAGACTGGAAAACCGCAGTCTGTAATAGCATAAGGCTTCCATTATGAAAGAAAGCTACAAAAACAATACTTCTTTTATTGCCCATCTTTGGTTGTATTGGCTAACAAAATCAGTTCCATTGAACTGAGATTTTGGAGTCTCAAAAAAAATGCATTGTGGCAAAATACACAAGATAAAATTTACCATTAGTGGCATTGTACAACCATCACTATCTAGTTCCAGAACATTTCCATCACCCTAAAAGGAAGGCCCATACCCATAAAGCAATTATTCTCTGTTATGTACTGAATTGCCTCTTCCCTGGGATTCATATGTTGTGTTGTTCTAACTCCTATGTGATTGTACTTGAATATAGTACTGTTAAAGAGATAATTAAAGTTATATGAGGACATAAAGGTGGAACCCAAATCCATTGTGGCTGGTGTCCATATAAGAAGAGACACTAGGGGTGCTTGTGCACAGAGGAAAAGCCACGTGAGGACACAGTAAGAAGTGAGCCTTCAGCAAACCAGAAAGAGAGGCCTCACCAGAAACCAACCCTGTCATCACTTTGGTCATAGATTTCCAGCCTCTAGAACTGCAGGAAAATTAATTTATGTTGTTTAAGCCACCCAGTCTATGATATTTTTGTTATAGCAACTCATTTAAACTAATGTACTCTCCAGTGCCTGCCTTCCCAACCCCTGGCAAACACTTTCTGCTTTCTGTTTTTATAGATTTGCCTATTCAGGATACTTCATATATAGGAAACGATACATGTGGTTTGGTGTCTAGCTTCTTTCACTTAGCCTAATTTTTCCATCCATGTCATAGCATGTAGCAGTATTTCCTTTTTATGGCTGAATAATATTCTGTTGTATGAATATACCACATTTTGCTTATCCGTTCATTCATTGATGAATATTTGGGTTATTTCCACTTTTTGTCTGTCTGTATAATGCCACTGTGAGTATTTATGTACAGAGTTTTATTTGGATACCTGTGATTATTATTTCTTAGAAGTATATATCCAGGAGGAAATCATTGGGTCATTCTATGTTTAATTTATTGAAGAGCCACCAAACTGTTTTCCGTAACAGTCATACAATTTCACATTCCCACCAACAGTGTACAAGGAGTTTTTTGTGTCCTTGCCAACATTTAATATTTTTTATTTTCCCATCATATTTAGCCATCAAAAAACTTAGTATATTAATTAGAAGTCTAAACTTTCTTTAGGACAGGTTTTCAGAGGTAGAGCCTCAAACTAATACTTCTCATTAAGAACCATTGCCAAAGGTAGTGATTCTCTGTGTATGGTCTGGATATCTCTGGGGCTGCCTTGCGTTCTCTCAGGGGAATCCTTGAAGTTAAATTATTTTCATAATAATACTAAGACAGTAATTGCCTTTTTAATCCTCATTGTCTCAAGAGTGCATATACGGTATTTTCCAGTCATCATGGCATGTGATAGTGCAGCAGATTGAATGCGAAAGTAGATAGGAGAAGCTAGCTGCCTTTTGTTAAGCCAGACATTAATTTGCAGAAGTATAAAGCAGTGCCACTCCTCTTACTAATTTTTTTGTTTTGGAAAAAAAGATCATGTTTCATAAAAAATAAGTTATTTGTAACACATAATGGGCTTGTCATTGTTTTTTGGTTTGGTGGTGATTTTTGTTTTTGTTTTTTTTTTTAAGACAGGGTCTCACTCTGTCACCTAGGCTAGAGCACAGGGGCGTTATGACAGCTCATGGCAGCCTCGACCTCCCAGGCTCAGTCCATCTTCCTGCCTCAGCCTCTCCGTTAGCTGGGACTAAATGCGCACACTGCCACGCTTGGCTAATTTTTGTATTTTTTGTAGGGATGGGGTTTTACCATTTTGCCCAGGCTGGTGTCAAACTCCTGGGCTCAAATGATCCACCTGCCTTGGCCTCCCAAAGTGGTTAGATTATAGGCATGAGCCACCATGCGCGGCCTTGTCATTATTTTTAAGTAACATAAACATAATTTTAATTTCTCAATTTTAATGGTAAATACTGGTAGATATAACCTAGATAAACCAAATTTCTTTGAGATCTACAACAATTGGAAGTGTAAGGGGATCTTTACAACATGGTGAGACCCCCATTTATAAAAGAAATTTTTTTAAATTAGCTGGGCTTGGTGGCACATGCTTGTGGTCCCCGATACTCAGAAGGCTGAAACAGGAGGATTGCTTGAGCCCAGGAGGTTGAGGCTGCAGCAAGCTGTGTTTGTGCCACTGCACTGCAGCCTAGGTGACACAGCAAGACCCTGTCTCAAAAAAAAAACATCAAGCAAATGAGAACAGTAGCCCGATGGAAAGGAAAGACAAAAAGTAACTTTAATCCATTTGTTCTATTACCATATAGTTGGTGTTAGGTTAACCTTTTGATGTGTTTTGTTTCATTCCGTCTTTATAATAACCTCTATGATATTTGTATACTCACCCTCATTTTTGCATGGGGAAATTTAGTCTTACAGAAATTAAGAATTTAGTTTGTTCATAAGTGGAGGAGCCAGGATTTTAACTTAGATCTTTAGACTACATGTTCTTAATCACTATCATAACCTTAAAAAAGTAAGTCATCTATACAGGACGGGAGTCCAGGAAATTGTTGATAGTTCAATGCCATAATGACTCCTCTACCTCTGTAGTATCAGGCGTCAGAAAAGGGAACCCTTGAAATATTTGTAGACGTAAATAGCACTTAAACACTATGTAGTACATGTAACTGAAGAAAGTACTTACATGTTCTCTTTAGTGGACCTCAGAGCAAGGACCACTAAATATGAGAAATGTAAGAGGGGTAATCTCAGTATGAGTGAGTACAGTTGATAAAATTATATACCTGTGTTTGAAAGGTAATTTTAGTGTCTTATTGAGGCATAAGGATAAATATTCAGTTAGAAAGACCAGTGAGCATTTGTGACCTTTTAGAATAATGTTATTTTCTAAGACCTCATATCCAGTCAGTCAGTCCTGAAGGGTCCATTGTTATGGGAATGAAGTGACACTTCACTCAGGCAGGAGCCAGAGAATCATGTGCTGCTGTGTTTACATAGAGTAGACTAGGATAATTATTTTCTTATAGTAATATTATAATTTAAAAATTTTTCAAATTAGAGCAGCTTATCCTATCTAGTCCTTTCTAAAGATTTTTTTTTTGTTGACAGAGCAAAAATATGTGACAGTTTTAAAAAACTGATGTTGTTATTGTCTAGTGCTTTCTGTGAAGAATAATTTCACAGAACAGCAGGATTTTTTGTTTAGTAATAGATATTCTATTTACCTTCCTCTTCTACCCTTACCCCCATCCCATTGCTGTTTCAGATACTCATTTGGGAAGCTGGGTGCCCTAGTGTGCATGTGTAGTTCCACTTTCTTGGGAGCCTGAGACACAAGAGTCACTTGATGCCAGCAGTTCAGTCTGGGCAACATTAAGACCCCATCTCTTTAAAAGAGATGCAACTTGGGGATCATGGTATTTTATAGAAAATGAATTATTTACTTATTTGACAAATATTGACTAGTATGTGTTGGGCACTAGATTAAGACTGAGGATAAGAATGCCATAATGAACCAAAAAAAAAAAAAAAAAGATACAGTCACTCATGAAATTTCCAATCTAATGGAGATAGACGTTAAATAATCACATCAATAGATGTAAATTTTTTATTTTGAAAGGTGCTGTGAACAGTAGTACATGGTGTTAGTAAAGACCATATTGGTTTTTCACCAAACAAACAGGGAAAGGAAGAGCATATTGGGAAGATTGGCCTAAGAAGGTAGGGAGAAGACTGAAATCAAAGTGGAAGCTGGGGGGAGGGATGAGTTCAGTTTGTGACAAGTGAAAGGACCACATAAACAGATGGATTTATACTTACAGAGCTTAGAGAAAAGGGCTAGTTAGAAGGTAAAAATTTGTGTATACCAGTAAGTAATTAACTGAAATGATTGGCCAAGAAAGATCATATAAGGAAAAGTATTGTGAAAAAACTTAGAGGTTCTAGGAGTGACTTTGGAGGAATGCTGCTGCTTAATGAACAGCTAATGTGGTCTGCAATAGGAGGCAGAAATAGAGGTCAGAGCAGTATTTAGAAGGAAAACTAGGAGAATACTAGGAAAATGGTGTTAAATGTTTCAAGAGGCGAGGGTATATATTTCAAGGTATATGAAATAAAATCTGGTCACTGCTTACCATGGTTACAAGGAAGGCCCTACATGTTCTAGTCCTTTCCACCATCTCTTATTCATCCTGCTACTGGCCTACACCTATTCTTTAAACATGTCAGGCTCCTTCCTACCTGAGAACCTATGTGTTGGTGTTTGCTTTGTTTGAATGTTCTTTTCACATGTCATCTCCTCAGATGATTAGCTAACCTTCCACTCCCTTTAGCAGGATTGTTGGCAGACTGTCAAACTTTGAGTTTCATCATACAATTAAGGTTACATTTGCTTGAGTCTCAAATTCAGTTCCAAATAAAGTATTAAGAACATGTTAAAGGAAATTATGTGGCACAAGTTTTTGGCAATAAAGATAAGAAGTTTTAGAATTTAGAATGCACCCTGCCTAAGGCATCTTGACATGACATGATTGTTGAAATGGTGAGGGCTGCATCTCTTTTATAATCCCTTTCCACCAAGTGTACTGCATGATAGGGAATAGGGGAAAGCTGAAAACAAGGTATTGGAGTCCACTCTGTTAGGTATATAGAAATAATGAATGCAAAATATGTCACCCCATTAACAATCTGGTGAACACAAAACAGTAGTAAAATAGATGGTCATTTTCTGAATGATGAGAAAACCACTTGGCAAAGACTTAAAATCCAGTTCAGGGTTTTCTGTGAGTTCACTTAAGTTCAATGAACTTTTACTAAACTGACAGTAGAGAAGTGATACAGAGGTAGGGGGTGGTTTGGGAAGGGTGCAGGGAAAGTTGCTGATCAATTTTATGCTGAATAAGTTCTTATTTATTTATTTTAAAAGACAGGGTTTCACCATGTTGGCCAGGCTGGTCTTGAACTCCTGACCTCAGGTGATCCGTCCGCCTCAGCCTCCCAAACTGCTGAGATTACAGGCCTGAGCCACCACGCCTGGCCTATGCTGAATAAGTTCTTCCCAAACTAAAGAATAGCAATTCCTCTGTTCTTTCCAAATGTTAAGATTCACTATAAAGTTTCAGGGCCAGAAAGATAAATGGCCAAGCAGTCAGTGACCACTTTATATTAATCTAGTTGACATCTTGAGGGCATCATAAAACTCCACACACAGGAGAAAGTGAACTTTGTAGAAACTTTTTTTTTTCTTTTGCAGTTTTCGTTTTTGTTTTCCAAACAGCCATTTTTCTAGTTATCTTGGTTGATCTGATTGAATGTACTTATGTTATACTAAACATCAACTCCAAGCTCGTGGATTTTCCTTGTATAGTTTTCCTTTCTTCATAATTTGGCACAAGAATGATTCTTAGTGCTGAGTGCTTTCTTTTTCTACTGGTCTCTTCTCAGAGCAATACTAGCCTTTCACCTGGTTTTGTGTCTTATTTTAGAAATGGCCTTGTTCTCAGATTTTATTTTACATGTTGGTTGGTTCAGTCTTAGCTGCACATGGCTTTCATGTCTGTGGAAGACAGAAAAAAAAGAAGGAAATCAGCATAAATTAAAATAGAAGTGATTTCACGTGCACCTAGCGACAAAATTATTGCAAAAGATACTGGAAATCAATGCCAGGCTGCCCCCAACCCTGACTTCTATAAGAATTATGAAGACCAGAAAAGCTAAATAACTTGCTAAAGATTACAAAGTATTGATGAGGATATATCATTCTCATTATTTTCATGAAGATAACATTCTACAGAGCGGTATTTTAACACATAAATAAGCTATTCACAATATACAAAACTGCTTACCTTAGGTATCTTTGAGAAGGGAAAATATACTAAAAATTTTTCTTTCTAATTTTCTGAGTTTGCAGTGTTGTCATGAACATCATCATTGTTAATATCATGGTTAAGGCTGTGAGCATTAGAGTCAGAAATGTGAATTTGAGTCTGGCTTCTGCCATTTATTAAACTATAACTCTGTGAGGTTAAGCTTCTTAACCTCTCTGAACTGCAGTTTTTTATTCTGGAAAATAAATGTATTAATACATACTAAGATTGAGTTAACTCTGAAGAGATTAACTCTAAGGTTCTTGGCCTTTTAGTGCTTGGCCCACAGGGATCACTCTGTAATGGTAGCCACTAGTACTGCTACTACTACCATTACTTATAATAGAACACTGGACATTGACATAGGGTGATCTTTATTACCGAATGATTTAAACATTCATCTGTGTAAAAATTAGATGCTTTCTTACGCAGTTTTTCAGCATTCCTTCCAGTTCATTTTATCACTCTATTACTTTAGAGGAAGCACTTTGGTCATTAGTTCTTACTCTTATCAAAATGATATTTAACCCTTGGATACCTCAGTCAGAGCCTGATCCTTACTATAGTTGAAATAAAAATTACTGAGCCTCTTCTACATTTTATACTAGAGACCTTGCTAATCATTGTAAAATTTAAAAATCCCTATTGCTGTTCATCTTGGAGCATCCTTTGCTCATATATATACACACAGTTTCTTGTGATACAGTACCAGAAAGAAATGTCATTTTACTTATTTAGATATACTACTGCCAACCTACTTAGAGATGGCACAGTCACAGATTGGAAACTCAGGTCCTCGTAATTGTTGAATTTATCGTTTGGGCCAGACCTGGATTATTTGACCCATTTTAGGTACCGACAGCCACAGTGACATATATCTGAGTATTTTTCTGTATTTGCAATGTTACTCTTTGTGAGGATGTGCTTTTTAGTTTATAACTGAGGAAGCCTGTCATCATCATTAGTACTCATTCATTCAGCATGAGCACCTGTTTTATCTTAGGCACTAGAGATGCAAATATGAATAAAACATGATTCCTGTTCTGGAAAATGTCATAGTTTATCGGGGGAGAAAGATACTTAAATAGATAATTAAATTTCAGAGTGATATGTTCTATATAATAAACATGAAAATGTGTTGTAATATACTAAAGGGAGCCATAAATTTGGGGGAGTGGTAAGGTTTCAAAGGGGAAGTGACAGTTGAGCCAAGTCTTGAAGGATGAATGGGAATTTTCTATTTGGAGGGGAGAGGAGCAGGGGAGGAGGCAATGCAGGATAGCAAAGGGCCTGTGCAAAAACCCAAGGGCATGCATGGGGCATGCTAGGAAAGGAGAAGGTCTTCAGAGTGGCTGGAGAAAAGGGTGTGTGAACTGAATTGAAATTAGGAGTTAGAATTTTACTCTTTGGTACTAAGGAATCATTGAAGATTTTAAAATTAGGAAAGATATAATCAGATTTGAGTTTGGAAACCTGTAGTTTGGGGCTGGAGGAAGACAGGTGCTAGACCTGTCTTTCTAAGCCAGAGACAAAGGTTTCCACTGCCAATAGCTGTGAAGATACAGAAGAGCTAGGAGATTTCAGAGAGTTTTCCAAAGTGTAAACAACTGAATTTTGTGATCAAAATTATATGGCCTATGTGGTCAGTGGGGCAGTGTGATATCTGGCTTGGTTCAGTAGCAGGATTAACTGAGATAGCTGGAGGAAATGTAAAAAGAAAGACAGGATTGTTCATTTTGTCTTTTGTTTTGGGAAACAGGGTAAAAATTTTCATTTTGCACACGATAGGTTTAGTCTTTTCAGAAACACTCTAGTAGGCAAATCTGGAGCTGAATCTTGGGAGAAAGGCAACCATAGTAATATTTTCGAGTTCCTACTATTTTTTCATTAAAAACTAAGGGTCTCAGAGGTTAGTAGATTATGGTTTGAGGAAGGTAGCTCTAGAACCAAAATGTAAATTCCTAAGCTTCTACCAGCTGGGTCTTACTGAAATGGCAATTTGAGAGAAAAATAAATCTCTTAGTTTTCACCATAGTTACTTTACTGTTTCTTTTCCCAGAGTATTTTTACTTTAAAAAAAAAAAACACTAATATATTAACAAAATCCATCTATTTTCTGCACTAAGTTTTCTGATCTTTATATTATTTGGCTAAACAAGAGACAAATGAAGCATGCTCAGGATCATAGCTAAGGAGCCTCAAACAGCTTGCTTTGTTCTAACAAAACCTTAACATTTAAAGATTAAGTCCTCAAGAAATATTTGTTACTTCATACGTGTTTGATCTAATCTCAGCTATTACTCGGTTTGAATATGAGGGAAACAGTAAGCATTAAAGAATGATGGTTGTTGTGTCCACTTCACTGTAGGAATTTAAGAATAAGGGATGGTTGAGCTATAGTCCTTCTTGGAATCAAGGGAATAAAGTAGTTCCTCAAAATCTCTCACCTCCAAATTTCAGGAGTCATTTGCCATTGATTGAAAGACATGGGTGGTCGTGAAGGACTTGAGTGGGCTTTGAATAAGGTGAACTGCCATATGTATCTGACGTTCTTTTTTCATGTATTTAAAAAATAAATGAACATACCTTATCTATGTGAAATTCTAGTTTTCACTATTGTTATCTAGATTTTCTTTGTGGTTCCTTGGGCAGCGGTATCTTTTTCTTTACTTTGTTCTTGATTGCTGTGAAATGTAGTTGCCTGCTGTTTAAGGCATCTGCAGTAGAGTGCACCCAGAAGTGGTTATGTTACTGTTCTATATTTAGTAAAACCATAGGGTTTGTGAAGCAGTTGCAGATTCCTTCAGGATAAAATGGTTTCTATAAATGTAACCTTTCTTTTCTTTTCTTTTTTTAAAATTTTTTAATTTAATTTTTTTTATTTGTTTGTTGAGACAGGATCTTACTTTGTCACCCAGGCTGGAATGCAGTAGCATGAACGTGGCTCACTGTGGTCTCTACCTCCTGGGCTCAAGCAATCCTCCTGCCTCAGCCTCCCAAGTAGCTGGAACTACAGGTGCAGGCCATCATGCCCATCTATTTTAAAAGATTTTTTATAGAGATAAAATTTACCATGTTGCCCAGGCTAGTCTTGAACTCCTAATTTCAAGCAGTCCTCCCAGGAAGTGCTAGGATTACAGACTGCAGCCACTGTGCCCAGCCTAAATTTAACATTTTTAATGAAGCTATTATTATTACGTATTAGAGAAGTATATAGCAGCAAATATGTGTGAGTCTGTGGACAAGACAGAGGCACACAAAACTTTTTTTTATTTTTGTTAGAGCTCACTGAGTATTTTAAATACTTATGTGAATTCTGTTTTTATTCTCTTAATCTTGAATTGCAGAGCTTTTACTCAAGTGTTTACCTTTGGTCCAACCTTCCGAGCTGAAAATTCTCAGAGCCGGAGGCACCTGGCAGAGTTTTATATGATAGAAGCAGAGATTTCTTTTGTTGACAGCCTTCAAGATCTCATGCAGGTAGGTACACAAGTTTTAAAATATCAGGTATCTGTGACATTAAAATATTTCTATATGTATTTTTACCTCAGACATTTATGTTACAGGTATTCATAAAGTGAAAAGAATGGAGAACTACTTTATAAACACTTACTGAATGCCTTTACTGTAATAGTTTAAAATACAAGAGTCAGACAGATTTAAGTTTCTATCCCAGCTCTGCCATTAGCTTTGCTGTGAAGCTCCCTGACTTTCATGATCTTTAGATTCCTCAGCTATAAAATTAGAATAATTGTACTTATTCCTAAGATTATCATGAGGACTAAATGAAAGAGTGTATATAATATAAAGTACATAGTATGGAGTCTGGAACGCAAACAGGTTCGCTAAATAGTAGCTCTGATTTGCTGGGAAAATAAACCAAACATGTCTGTAATACTGACATAAACCCCTATGTAGCTGTATTAGAAAGGATCCACAGGAGCTGTCAGCTCAGTTGAGCAGGGTATAAGGCTGGAGAGATGGTCATGATCAAGCAACAGATCATGAAAGACCTTGTTTTTACACGCCATGCTAAGGAGTTTGAACTTTATCTAGAATTTAAGGAGCAAGAGTTTTAAGTTTGAAAATGATGGTCAGGGCTGGGCATGGTGGCTCATGCCTGTAATCCCAGCACTTTGGGAGGCCAAGACGGCGGATCACGAGATCAAGAGATTGAGACCATCCTGGCCAACGTGGTGAAACCCCTTCTCTACTAAAATACAAAAATTAGCTGGACGTGGTGGTGCATACCTGTAGTCCCAGCTACTCGGGAGGCTGAGGCAGGAGAATTGCTTGAACTCGGGAGGTGGAGGTTGCAGTGAGCCGAGATTGTGCCACTGCACTCTAGCCTGGTACCTGGGGATAGAGCAATACTCTGTCTCAAAAAAAAAAAAAAGAAGGTCAGAGCTGTATTTTAGACACATGTGTTTTAGCAGCAATATGAAGAATGGTTTAGAGGTAGATAAAAATAGAGTGAGAGGCCTTGTTAGGAGGCTGTAGACATAATCCAGACAGTGCACACAAGTGTAATTGGATGGACCAAGATTTGATGCTTAACTCAGCCACTCATGTGCTCTATGACCATCTTAGATAAGGGACTTAATCTCCCTGGGCCTCAGTGTCCTCATCAAAATTCCGATACATAGAAATAAAAATTCCTACTTTATAGGCTACTTGAGAAGATCAGGCAGATAATATATATAAAGTACTTAACATAATTTATGGCACTTAACAAATACCCAGAAATTGTTAACTGTTAAATTATGAATTGTCTGTTCAGAAGCATTCTGGTTAATATCTTAGTTTGGATTTGTAATTACAGGATGTTTATTTTAGTGATTTTCATCAACTCTCCTTTTTATTCATTTATATGTCTTTCTACCCTTATCCAGCAGATGACCTTTTTCCACTTAAAACATAAATACCATATATATCACAAATAGAACAGACTCATTATTACCCTGTCTTGGGTTGGATTTCCTAATAAACAAAACTCTAAGGCAGAGATGTGTGGGTAGGGGGATTATTGGGGAGTGCTCTTTCCAGTATTCATAAGGAAAGGAAGAAAGTCACATTGAGCAGTGGAAAAAGTGAACTGTGATGCATTTACAAACAGAAGCCTTAGCCTCTTTTGTGAAGAACTTTGGAGTGGTCCTTTATACTTCTCTCATCTGAAGGCAAGGGAGTAGCCCTTTGTGCCTTCCCATATCAAGTAGTAATTGGATGTGATTAGCCAGTGAAAGGGGCATAACCTTGAGTAAGGCAGCACCTTTGGTTCTAGACAATTTCTGATAAGGCACTCAACTATAAACCGTCAGGAGTTAATAATATTCCTAGATTCCCACATAGGGCACTTAGCCACACACTATAGCATTCACTTCCATACCCCCTTCACACTTCTCACTGAGCATTTTGGATCAGTCTTCGTGGGACATTTTTGATCATTCCTATTAGGGAATGGGCGGGGAAAGGGGAGAGTGGTCACTACTAGCATGTAGTTTGTAAAGGCAGGAGTGCTGTTCAACAACCTACAGTACACAGCCACCTTCTCCCCAGTAATTAGCTGGCTCATAACATCAGTAGTGCTGCTGTTGAACAACCGTATTCTAGACTGTAGGGATTCAGGATCTGAGCTTCAGTAGTCATTGCGCATTCCTTAGGTAGCTTTCAGTTGAGCCCACTTCCTGATTCTTTATTATTTCACCCAGGCAGTAAGAGTATTAGGAATGGAACCACACTTTTTACCTCACTATTTCTGCCTTGATGCCGTTTCCACTGCACAAACACAGATACAAAAAGGAAAAGTTGCACAAACAATATAAAATAATTTTATTTTATAATGTATTAAACATTAAAAATCTTTGCTCTACAATTATATTTTACCATATGACAGGGTTGCAAGATACCGTTTTTCTCAATTATATTAGTAAAAACATTGAGGAATAGATAGGTTAAGCTACATACCTTTTTAGTAAGTGTGAGCAGAATTCAGTTACAGATTTTCACCTTTGCATTTAGTCAACAATCCCATAAAATTATTTTATTCAGCTCTAAATATTAGAAGTGGAGCATTTCAATGCAATCTTAATGTTTGAAATGAGTCACTTCTTTTCTCTCTCCTTCCCTCCTCCTCCTTTTCTCCCCCCGCATCCTTCCCCTCCCCCTCTTCCTTCCTCCTCCCCATCTTCCTTCTCCCTCCCCTTCTTCCTTCTCTCCTACTTCCTCCTCCTCATGCTGGGATTACAGGCATGAGCCACCACACCCAACCTCATTTTCTGTTTTTCTTTCATTTCTTCATGTTGTTTCATCTTAGATGCCTTGACTGATGGATTTTTAGGCTAGTTTCTTAAGCATTGGTGATTAATGTCCAGGAATAATGTGAGCCAGAAGAACACACATTTTATTCAGAGAATTACCTGTACTACCTTTGCTAGTGTTATCACAGATACATTCCAAAATAAGTCGGGGCCTAATTAGAAAGGGTTGGACTACCCCGGAGAAATCAGTTATCCCAGAGAGAACAGTTACTTGTTCAGTGGCTTTAGATGGGTGGGCCTGGGCAAGAAGGTAACTTCAGTGACATCACTCCCAGAGAGTTCCATAATAGCTATCAGAAGTAGTTTTGATTTATCCATTTACCAGTTGAAGGACATTTAGTTTATTCTCGGTTTTTGAAAGTAATGAACAAAGTTGCCGTAAATATTTATGTGCAGGTTTTGTATGAATGTAAAGTTTAATTTCTCTCTGTTTTTTGTTTTTCTGTTTGTTTGTTTTTGGAGACAAGGTCTCATTTTGTCACCTAGGCTGGAGTGCAGTAGTGCAATTGTAGCTCACTTCAGCTATGAATTCCTGGGGCTCAAGCGATCTTCTCACTTTAGCCTCCTGAGAAGCTGGGACTATAGGTGCTATATTTTTAGTTTTCTGTAGAGACAGGATCTCACTACGTTGCCCAGGCTGTTCTCAAACTCTTGGGTCCAAGTGATCCTCCTGCCTCTCAGCCTTCCAAAGTGTTGGGATTACATGTGTGAACCACAGCCACCCAAACTCATTTCTCTTGGGTAAATTCCTAGGGGTGGGATTACTAGGTCAGTGTTTGATGTGATGTTTTATAGTTTTCATTTTACAGGTCGTTCATGTCCTTGGTTAAATTTACTCCTGAGTGCAGTTATCTCTTGGTATCCAGAAGGGATTGGTTTCCTGACCCTCCCCACTCCCTGCCACCATGGATACCAAAGTCCATGGTTACTCATGTTCCTTATATAAATCGTAAAGTTTCTTTAATTTTATAGGAAAGAAATCTGTTTTCCAGAGTGACTGTTCCATTTTGCATTCCCCCCAGCAATGTATAGAAGTTTTACTTGTTCTAGTTCTTCACCAGTACCAAGTGTTGTCAGGCATGTGTGGTGGTTTTAAGCCATTCTAAGAGCTGTGTATTAGTATCTCATTGTGGTTTTAATTTGCATTTCTGTAATGCTTACTTATGTTGAACACCTTTTCATGTACTTCTTGGCCATCTGTATGTCGTCTTCTGTGAAATGTTTGTTTTTAAGTCTTGCCCATTTTCCATATGGATTGCTTGTTTTTTTCACTGTTGAGTTTAGAGAGTTCTTTGTTGGATGTGTGGTTTCTGACTGTGTTCTCCTAGAAAGTAGCTTGGCTTTTTATCCCCTTAATTTTGACAACCTCTAGTTTTATCATTTTTTCTTTTATGGATTGTGCTTTTCGTGTCAAGTCTAAAACTCTTTAGGAAGCCCTAGATCTTGAGGATTTTATGTTTTATAGCTTTAGCTTTACATTTTTCATGTAAGTCTATGATCCATTTTGAGTTAATTTTTGTGTAACATGAGATATAGAGGTTCTTGTCCTTTCCTTTTCCCTCCTCTCCTCTCTTCTCTTTCCCTTTTCCTTTCTACCTCTGGATACCTTCTTGCTCCAGCACCATTTGTTGAAAAGGCTGTTAGCTAAACTTCATCTAAATTGCTTTTGCATCTTTGTCAAAAATCAGTTGGTCACATATATGTGGATCTATTTCTGAATTCTCTATTCTGTTCCATATTCTACTTAATATTTTACCACTTCAGGTAAACTAACAGTCTTACTACTATGTATTTCCCTTTACCTCACCCCTTTATCTTATAATTGCCATATGTATTACATTCATGTATTAATTTCCTATTGCTGCTGTAACACTTCACCACAAACCTGGTGGCTTAAAACAACTCAGATTTATTGTATACTTCTGGAGGTCAGAAGTCCAAAGTAGATTTTACTGGTCTAAAATCCAGCACTACTAAAAGGTGTCAGCAGAGTTGCATTCCTCTTGGAGGATTCAGGGGAGAATTAGTCCCCTTACCTCTTGCATTTTCTAGAGACTTCCTGCATTCTTTAAAAATCAACAAGATACCATCTTCAAATCTTTCACCCTCATGCCTCCTTCTTTCATGTAAAGAATCATTGTGATTACATTAGTCCCACACTGATAATCTAGAATAATCTCATCATTTAAATATTTATTTATTTATTTTGAGACGGAGTTTCACTCTTGTTGCCCAGGCTGGAGTGCAGTGGTGCAATCTCAGCTCACTGCAACCTCTGCCTCCCGGGTTTAAGTGATTCCCCTGTCTCAGCCTCCCAAGGAGCTCGGATTACAGACATGCGCCACCACATCCAGCTAATTTTGTATTTTTAGTAGAGACCGGGTTTCTCCATGTTGGTCAGGCCAGTCTCGAACTCCCAACCTCAGGTGATCCACCCACCTCAGCCTCCCAAAGTGCTGGTATCACAGGTGTAAGCCACCGCACCGTGCCATTTAAAGATTGTTAATCACATGTACACAGTTTCTTTTACCAGGTAGACTAACTAACACACTCACAGGTTCTGGGATTGGAGCATGGACAGCTTTGACAGAAGGATAAACATTATTCTGCCAATCACAATTCACGTACCTTGAAAACCTCTGGTGATGTTTGAATTTTTGCTCTCAATTACCACACATATTTTAAAGAATTTTAAAGAAAAAAACCATCTATTGTATTTACCTACATATGGCAGTAATAGTAAACTACTATTTCTTTTCTTTTTTTTTTTTTTTTTTTTTTTTTTTGAGACAGAGTCTCGCTCTGAGCCTAGGCTGGAGTGCAGTGGTGCGGTCTTGGCTCACTGTAACCTCTACCTCCCAGGTGCAAGTGATGCTCCTGCCTCAGCCTCCTGAGTAACTGGGATTACAGGCATGCACCACCACTCCTGGGTAATTTTTGTATTTTTAGTAAAGACAGGGTTTCACCATGTTGGTCAGGCTGGTCTTGAACTCCTGAACTCATGATCTGCCCACCTTGGCCTCCCAAAGTGCTGGGATTACAGGTGTGAGCCACCACACCCAGCCTGTAAATTAAGACAGGGTCTTGCTCTCGCTCTGTCACCCAGGCCGGAGTGCAGTGATGCAATCTGTGCTCACTGCAACCTCTGCCTCCCAGGTTCAAGTGATGCTCCTGCCTCAGCCTCCTGAGTAGCTGGGATTACAGGCACGTGCCACTATGCCCAGCTAATTTTTGTATTTTTAGTGGCGATGGGGTTTCACCATATTGGCCAGGCTGGTCTTGAACTCCTGACCTCAAGTGATCTGCCCTCCACAGCCTCACAAAGTACTGGGATTAGAGATGTGAGCCACCACGCCCAACTAGTATTTTTTTTTTTACTGTAATTCAGAATGGGGGGGCATTTCAACTGAACTGTCTTCAAACTTACTAATTCTTTCCTCTTTTTTCTTCATTCTGATAATGAGCCCATCCTGTGAAATTTTTATTTCAGGTATTTTCCAATTCTAAAATTTTTATTTAGGTATTTTTAGTTTCTTTTTTTCCACTGAGAAGTTCTATCTTTCTGTTTAAGAATGTTTCACAGCCGGGCGTGGTGGCTCACGCGTGTAATCCAAGCACTTTGGAGGCCAAGGCGGGCGGATCACCTGAGGTTGGGAGTTCAAGACCGCCCTGACCAACATGGTGAAACCCCATCTTAAAAAAGAAAAAAAAGAATGTTTTCCTTTACCTGTGCAAGATGTTTTTTTTGTTTGTTTGTTTTTGTTTTTTTGTTGTGGTTTCTTTGAGACACAGTCTTGCTCTGTTGCCCAGGCTGGAGTGCAGTGGCACAGTCTTGGCTCACTGCACCCTTTGCCTCCCAGGTTCAAGTGATTCTCCTGCCTCAGCCTCCTGAGTAGCTGGAACTACAGGCATGCACCACCACGCCCGGCTAATATTTTGTATTTTTTGTAGAGACGGGATTTCACTATGTTAGCCAGGCTGGTCTCGAACTCCTGACCTCGTGATCCACTTGCCTCGGCCTCCCAAAGTGCTGGGATTAGAGGCATGAGCCACCTCAACCAGCCGGAAGATGTTATAATGCCTACT
Source organism: Cacajao melanocephalus (assembly GCA_963573385.1). Lineage (NCBI taxonomy): Eukaryota > Metazoa > Chordata > Mammalia > Primates > Pitheciidae > Cacajao > Cacajao melanocephalus. Next base: position 22,259 of record CAUYLG010062325.1, read on the forward strand.
TTAAATTATTTTTTTTTTGGTTTGCTTTTTTTTTTTTTTTTTTGAGACAAAGTCTTGCTCTGTTGCCAGGTGCCAGGCTGGAGTGCAGTGGCACGATCTCGGCTCGCTGCAGCTTCCACCTCCCGAATTCAAGCAATTCTCCTGCCTCAGCCTCCCGAGTAGCTGGGACTAGAGGCATACACCACCACGCCCGGCTAATATTTTGTATTTTTTGTAAAGATGGGGTTTCACTAATTTAGCCAGGCTGGTCCTGATCTCTCGACCTCATTATCTGCCCGCCTCGGCCTCCCAAAGTGCTGGGATTACAGGCGTGAGCCACCGTGCCTGGCCACCTGCTTTGTCAGATAATTCCAGTATCTGAGTCTTCTGTGTGTGTGTATCTATTGATTATTTTTTCTCTTGAGCATTCATAAGATCTTCCTAGTTCTTTGTATGTCCAATAATTTTACATTTTATCCTGGATGATTTTAACGTCATGTTCTGACACTTCTGGGTTCTGTTAAAATCCTTTGGAAATGGTATTATTTTTATTGTTGTTTAACCAGTAATATTCAACTAGTTAGATTCAGACTGTACATTTTATCTTACTTTCTATTGGCATTGGTTTCCATGTCAGTTAAGTTTTCAAAGCCTGTGCTATGCTATCTGAGTCTTTCTGATGCATGTACTACTCACAGTCTAGAAATTGCTCAGTGATTTATATTGTAGTTCGTAGTCAGAAGCTTTTGCTGTGCTTCTTTGGGTCTATTTCACATATACATTGCTTAGAGGTGAGCCCTGGCCTTAATGTTACTTCATACACAATTAGAGGGTCGTCTTCTCCTATTCTTCAGAATTTCCTTCACGCTGTCTGGCTACCTGAAGCCCTTCCCCACCTTTTTGGTTTTTCTGGCCGGAAAGACAGATTTCTCCCAGGTTTTAGTTGCCACCATATTATTCATTTCCAGGTGACTATGGCCACTATTGGGTCAAAGTGGCAAGAGCAAATATATGTATTTTTTAATAATGGGCTGGGTACAGTGGCTTATGCCTGTAATCCCAACACTTTGGTAGGCCCAGGCAGGCAGATCACCACCTGAGGTCAGGAGTTCAAGACCAGCCTTGCCAATATGGCGAAACCTTATCTCTACTAAAAATTCAAAAATTAGCTGGGCGTGGTGGTACACACCTGTGATCCCAGCTACCTGGGAGGCTGAGACATGAGAATCACTTGAACTTGGGAGGCAAAGGTTGCAGTGAGCTGAGATTGCACCATTGCACTCCAGCCTGGGCGACAGAGGAAGACTCTGTCTCAAATAATAATAATAATAATAATAATAATAATAATAATAATAGAGATTACCCACATCCACACTCTTCAACCAGCAGTCTCCCTTTCCCAGTTCCTCTTTTGGAGAAGTAGGTCTTCTCTTGAAATTTTAGGTGCTTGTGCCACTGTCGCCCTGTTAGCCCCACTCCACAACTGGGTCTACCTTCTGGGTAGGAACAGAAGAGAGAAAAGAGAGGGGAACAAAATAACCAAGGATTTTCCTGTAAACACTCTTATCCTAAAGGGACATTATCAGATTGCTAGTAGGAGCTTTCTCCCAGAAGTTTTGCTTCCTGTGCCTGCTAAACAGATCAACCTTTTACCCCCAAATCAAAACCAGGAGACAAAGGAGGTAAAAGTGGAACTAAAATTCATCTCCATTTCCGGTTATTAATCAAGTTGACTAGTTCCAGTCCACCTATCATGGTTTATTTTTCTGAGTCCTTAGATAGTTGCTCTTTGTATTCTGACCAGATTTTTTTTTTTTTTTTTTTTTACTTTAAGTTCTGGGAACATGCGCAGTAACAGAACTTGCAGGTTTGTTACATAGATATACATGTGCCATGGTAGTTTGCTGCACCTATCAACCCATCGTCTAGGTTTTAAGCCCCACATGCATTAGGTATTGTCCTAATGCTCTCCCTCCCCTTTTCCCCCACCCCAACACTCCCCAGTGTGTGATGTTCCCTCCCAATATCCACGTGTTCTCATTGTTCAACTCTCACTTATGAGTGAGAACATGAAGTGTTTAGTTTTCTCTTCCCATGTTAGTTTGCCTAGAATGATGGCTTCTAGCTTCATCCATGTCCCTCCAAAGGACACAAACTCGTTCTTTTTTATGGCTGCATAGTATTCCATGGTGCATACGGTATCCAGTCTGTCACAGTATCCAGTCTATCATTGATGGGCATTTGGGTTGGCTCCAAGTCTTTGCTATTGTAAATAGTACTGCAGTAAACATACCTGTGCATGTGTCTATATAGTAGAATGATTTGAAATCCTTTGGGTACATACCCAGTAATGGGATTGCTGGGTCAAATGCTTTTCTGGTTCTAGATCCTTGAGAAATCACCACACTGTCTTCGCAATGGTTGAACTAATTTACACTCCCACCAACAGTGTAAAAGCGTTCCTATTTCTCCACAGCCTTTCCAGCATCTGTTGTTTCCTGACTTCGTAATAGTCACCATTCTAACTGGCATGAGATGGTATCTCATTGGAGTTTTGATTTGCAATCTCTAATGACCAGTGATGATGAGCTTTTTTTCGTATATTTGTTGGCTGCATAAATGTCTTCTTTTAAGAAGTGTATGTTTGCCGAGCGCTGTGGCTCATGCTCGTAATCTCAACATTTTGGGAGGCCAAAGTGGGTGGATCATGAGGTCTGGAGTTCAAGACCAATCTAGCCAAGTTGGTGAAACCCCCATCTCTACTAAAAATACAAAAATTAGCTGGGCGTGGTGGCAGGTGCCTGTAATCCCAGCTACTCAGGAGGCTGAGGCAGGAAAATTGCTTGAACCAGGGAGGTGGAGGTTGCAGTGAGCAGGGATCATGCCACTGCACTCCAGCCTGGGCAACAGAGCAAGACTCTGTCTCAGAAAAAAAAAAAAAAAAAAAAAGTGTGTGGTCATATCCTTCTCCCACTTTTTGTTGGGGTTGTTTGTTTTTTTCTTGTAAATTTGTTTAAGTTCTTTGTAGATTCTGGATATTAGCCCTTTGTAAGATGGATAGATTGCAAAAATTTTCTCCCATTCTGTAGGTTACCTGTTCACTCTGATGACTGAGTCTTACTGTTGATCTTCATGAAGCTAATAATAAATTGACAAATAAGAATATTCATGTTTTGGTGTCATGATTTGCTACTCGAGTTCTTATTTATTTGGTACTCCGCTGGTGGTACTTGGAGCATATACTGTCGTCAAATGATTTAGTTAATTGTGATATATACTTTTTTCCTAAAGACAAATAAAAAAGTGTGCTCTCCTCTAAAGTAATCTCCTGCCTCTCTTAATTTTCTTCCTTTTGTAAATTACATACCTTGGAAATTAGTATCTTAGTACAGAGCGGTCTCTTAAATATTAAATCAGAATATTCTAACAAAGAATATTTTCTCCTTATGAGCTATAAGCAGTTAAGTATTGCTATTATAGTACAATTAATTAACACATTTTTAAGATATCTGAGTTATCTTAAAAAAGTGTTATGTGGAGTATAGTGTGGCTTGACATTCACACTATACTCGACAAATACAGTTGAAAACCTAACCCTTCTGTTAGGTTCTGGGTTTTTTTCAACATATTTGTCAAGTATAGTGTGAATGTCAAGTTTTCCTTCTGCTGCTGGAAATGTACTTCTCAGGAAAGACAGTGATGTAACAACCCCAGTGGTCAAAGTCTTCATCTTTCAGATGGATGTATTGTGTCCCTATCATCTAATCCACCTGCTCTTTATTCCTCCCAAAATGTGTATTAGCTTTGTTCAATCATTGAGGCATGTGAGCCTATATAAATCATTATGTTACTTAGTAATTTCTTTATCTCCCTGATGAATTGAAGGTGTTATAGCCTCAGTATGAAGGATCTTTAGCTTCCTGCTGTTCTCCTTTCACCAAGGTATTCCTTACTCCTATACCCCTCTTATACTCCCCATTGGATTCCTTTGGTTTTCTTTATTTTCCTTTCTTTTTCTCCACTAGTTTAGAATCTATAGATTCTGTTTTTATTATTTTAATGGTTTACCTTATATATTTTTTATGTGAAATAACAAGTTAGGCTGGACATGGTGGCTCATGCCTGTAATCCTAGCACTTTGGGAGGCCAAGGCAGTCGGATTACTTGAGGCCAGGAGTTGGAGACCAGGCTGGCCAACATAATGAAACCATGTTTCTATAAAAAAATTACAAATATTGCCTGGGTGTGGTGGTACATGCCTGTAATCCTAGCTACTCAGGAGGCTGAGGCAGGAGAATTGCTTGAACCTGGGAGACAGAGGCTGCAGTGGGCTAAGATGGCACCACTGCAGTAGTCTGGGTGACAGAGCAAGACTCTGTCTCAAAAAAAAAAAAAAAAATCATCTTTTTAGATGCAAAATCCTTAGAAAGTTTACTTACATTCTTTTTATTCATTTCAGATTTATCTTTACTATTATCTAGTCTTTTGATTCTTTTTTCCCAACCCCCCACCCCCAAAATTAGTTGTCATTGCTATTTTCCATGGTCAGTGCCTTAGATTACCACATGCTCATCAATTTTTTTTACTTCATTAGATGTACATGTTGGTTGAAGGGATAAATAACCATAGTAAGAAAAGGTAAGAAAATAGGCTGGGTGTGGTGGTGGCTCACACCTATAATCCCAGCACTTTGAGAGGCCAAGGTGGGTGGATCACTTCAGGTCAGGAGTTTGAGACCAGCTGGCCAACATGGTGAAACCCTGTCTCCACTAAAATAGAAAAATTAGCCAGGCACACACTGTAATCCCAGCTACTCAGGAGGCTGAGGCAGGAAAATTGCTTGAACCCAGGAGGCGGAGGTTGCAATGAGCTGTTGCACCAATGCTGGGCAACAGAGTGAGACTCTGTCTCAAAAAAAAAAAATAAGAAAATAAACCAGGAATGCAGCATAGGTTAGCAAGATGTCTGTAGTAAATGCCACTAGACCAGGTGCAGTGGCTCATGCCTATAATCCTAGTACTGTGGAAGGCTGAGGAGGGAGGATCATTTGAGCTTAGGAGTTCGAGGCCGGTCTGGGCAATATAGCGAGACTTCATCTCTACTAAAACTCAAAAAAATTAGCTGGGTGTGCCTGGCTGAGGCAGGTGGATCACTTGAGCCCAAGAGGTCAAGGCAGCAGTGAGCTATGATTATACCACTGCACTCCAGCCTGGGTGACAGAGCAAGACCTTGTCTCAAAAATAAATAAATAATGCCACTAACAGTGACTAAAACATCATCAAATAGGTCTGGTTGTCACTGGTATTTAAGTGTTTTCCTATGTCTGATTATATTAGTATACTTACGTAGACAGTTATGCCTCCACTATGCTTCTAGCCTCAAGAGGATGTACTAGTATGCAACAGAGAAAAAGAATCTATGTGCCTTTAAGGTAGCCTATACTTTATTCTTCTTTTTTTTGAGATGGAGTGTTGCTCTGTTGCCCAGGCTGAAGTACAGTTGTGTGATCTCAGCTCACTGCAACCTCTGCCTCCCGGGTTCAAGCAATTCTTCTGCCTCTAAGTAGCTGGGATTATAGGCGCATGCCACCCCGCCTGGCTGATTTTTGTATTTTTAGTAGAGACGGGGTTTCACCATGTTGGTCAGGCTGGTCTCGAACTCCTGACCTCATGATCTGCCTGCCTCAGCCTCCCAAAGTGCTGGAATTACAGGCGTGAGCTGCCCTGCCCGGCCACCTGTACTTTATTCTTATGTGCATCTTTATGAATACAACATTTAGAAGACCTAATATTGTGTCGTTGATTTAAAACCGAGAATGTTAGTTATGAATAAAAAGATTTTAGAAATATTTTCCATTCCAGTCACTTTTTTTCTTCTAAGAAAAAGTTTCTATTATGAGTCTTCTTTGGGCACCCATGGTAGCATAATTTTTTTGTTGTTGTTTTTTGAGACAAGATCTCACTTTGTTACCTAGACTGAAGTTATGGTGGCATGATCATGACTGACTGCAGCCTTAGCCTCACAGGCTCGAGTGGTCCACCCAACTCAGCCTCCTGAGGAGCTGGGACTACAGGTGCACACCCCATTATGCCCAGCTAATTTTTGCTTTTTTGTTTTTGTAGAGACAGAATTTTACCCTGTTGACCAGGCTGGTCTTAAGTCCTTATATACTGATTTTTGCTGTACGTTGCTTCATGTTATTTTTACTTTGAGCATTAGAAAAGCAAAAGTGTCTAGATTTATATTTAGATATGTCATCGTTTCTGTAAAGTTTACTTTCATTTACCAATGACTGAAGAAACCACTTTTCAAAATATTCTTACTGTTCACAACAACTGATGTTTGTTGAATGCTTCTCTGAGCCATCTACTAAGCTAAGTTTGACACATGGTTTATCTCATTTAATTCTGTCAACCATCCTGGTTAAGTTAGGTGCTATTATTACCCTGATTCTACAAGTGAGTTTATTGAAATTTAGAGAGACATTGATCAGTTATAGCTGTCCATTTGACATCTCACTTCTTTACCAGCATTGAAATTGTCAACATAAGATTAAAACATTTTTCCTTTTTTCTTCCTCCCTGCCACCCACCAAGGAAATTGAGATGCCTGGAAAAATGAACCAATTTTCTGTGATACATTCAAGGATTAAATGACTTTGTGGATTTATAGTTGCTAAAGCTTGAAGTGCAGTCCTTATTGAGCCCTCAACAGGCTTTTCATAAAAAGTTTTTTACTTGTTAGGTGATTCTGTTTGATTTCTCTTAGGTTATGGAGAAACTCTTCAAGGCTGCAACAGTGATGGTTCTCTCAAATTGTCCTGAAGATGTTGAACTCTGTTACAGATTCATAGCTCCTGGCCAAAAGGTAATTAGTTTTGTGGATAAAGCCCAACATATCTGCTCTTTAATGTGTTAATTATTCATAATGAACAAAATTACATTTTTTAAATTTTCTGTCTTTTTTTTTTAACCAAGGACAGATTAGAACATATGCTGAAAAACAACTTTTTAATGTAAGTGGATGTTATACTTTCTTTCAACTTTATTCATTCTTTTTTTTTTTTAAAGAAAAAGGAAAGAAAGTGAGAGTGAAAGAAAGAAAAAAAAAGAATGTAAGAGAGAAAGAAAGAGGGAGAGAAAGAGGGAGAGAGAATGAGATTCTTGTTCTATTGCCCAGGCTAGAATGCAGTCTAAAAATGGGTATTAAAAACCTCTTTTATGCCAATAACTGTACTTAACAATGGAGACAGGAAGGAATAAGAGATGAAAATAACAAACAAGCAGCCAACCAATATTTCATTTAAACCTGTGAAATGCTATGCAATTGCTGAGGAGTGATTTACTTCCAATTATGTGGTCACTTTTAAAATAGGTGTAATGTGA
>CAUYLG010062326.1:0-16994 GCA_963573385.1 Cacajao melanocephalus
TCTCTACTAAAAATACAAAAATTAGCCAGGTGTAATGGTGTGCACATGTAGTCCCAGCTACTCAGGAGGCTGAGGCACAAGAATCACACGAACCTAGGAGATGGAGGTTGCAGTGAGCCAAGATTGCACCACTGTGCTCCAGCCGGGGTGACAAAGTGAGGCTCCAAATCAAAAAAAAAAAAAAAAAAAAAAGACACCGAGGTCTAGAGAATGAGGTTGAAACCTTCTTCCATTCCGTGTATAGCCCCTGGGAAGGCTGTGTAACCTCCTGGTACCTTGTTTTTCTCATCTGTAAAGTAGGCATAATAAACACCATTTGCACCCGGTTGGCATGAAGATTAGAAAGAGTGCAAGTCCAGAATCTGGCTGCATAGACTCTTGTGTTGGAGCAGCAGGGGTTATTAATTCTGTCATCATCTATAGAGCCTGTTGACACTTGAATGCCACCTTAGTTTTGCAAGTTAGATAGAAGGGGCCTCTGTAGTGATTTCTAGAGTTTTTCTTCCATACACAGTGCCCAAAATGACGCAAACTGGGCAGTTACTTGAGGGTTGCATCTCTGCACAAAATAAAAGATGAAAAAGGAGAGATTCTGCCAAATGCAAGCAAGGTGAGGAAGCATATGAACATGCTCAAGATTTCAAGGAAGCAGGTTGTGGGCAGCGTTTACGCAAATGGGAACTGCATTCCCCAGCACCGGATCTGTGGGTCTAACTCTCAGGCTGACCTGCCTCAGCATTATGGCACCAGCTGCCAAATAGGCACAAGTGGCTTCTGAGCAGTTTGCTGTCAGGGAAGGTATAGGTTCAGGTGGATATCTGTCAGCACTTACCTTCTAGGATGCTGGAAGGTGTTGAGATGTCGCCTCTGCTGAGGAGTCGACTTTTCCTTTTTCTTCAGCTTTTTTTGGTGAAATCTCTTTCTATGAATGCTGTGCCCAGTTCTCAGATTGTCTCAGTTCTCTGGAATTAGTTTAAAATGAAGTCAGTTTTTCCTTGTCTACTATAGACAATTCTAGACATAGAATTACTGTCCTTTTCTTAATTGCTTCTGTGTTCAAGGGCAGGAAGAGATAACTTTCTCTATCGAAAGAGAGGGAGACCCAATCTGGGTTCTTTTTTGTTCTATTTTGTTTTGTTTTGAGACAGAATCTCCCTCTGTTACCCAGGCTGGAGTGCAGTGGTGCAATCTCTGCTCACAACCTCTGCCTCCCGGTATCAAGTGATTCTCATGCCTCAGCCTCCCAAGTGGCTGGGATTACAGGCTCAGACCACCATAGCCAGCTAATTTTATGTGTTTTTAGTAGACACAGTGTTTCACCATGTTGTTCAGGCTGGTCTCAAACTCCTGGCTTCCAGTGATCCACCCTCCTTGGCCTCCCAAAATGCTGAAATTATAGGCATGAGCCACTTTTGCCTGCCCCAAGTCTGGGTTCTAAGGGATCATTTGTTTTTTCCCATTTTCCACATAAGCAAGTACATTTGATTTGTGGCATAGTTGCTGTCACATGAGCGTGTAGGTGAGAAAGTAGTGGGTCTCTTCTGGCACGGCATGGCACCTGTTGTCCTTGGGCATGGACAGCAAATGTGAGTAGCTAACATCTTGCCCAGATGGATCTCTTTTGTATAAATGTTGATGCTGAAGACTGGCGTCCTGTGCTGAACTTTTCTCTTTTGAGTGGTTGAGGGGGTGACTGTCCTAAGACACCAGTATGATGCTCAATAGGGCTTCCCCCAAGTTGTTCTTCCCTATGAGAGGAACACTTAGGAAACAGAATGGACGTTGGAGTTGGTCAGTTTAAAAGAGCTATTGAGTGCTGCAGACACCACGATGAGGTCTGGGACCACAGGAATGAACTGAACACTTAAGGGTCTTTGTTCTCAAGGAGCGTGTAATTGAGCGGAGGCAGAGAGACAGCAAATGTGGAAGCAGAAATAAACATAAATAATGGGGGGCGGCAGCAGTGGAGTGGAAGCAAGGAGATCCCTTAACTGGCTTTTGATGTACTCCATATCCTAGTCATGTGGCTTAGCAGAGGAGGCAGGAGCCAGGCCAGACGGGGCTGGGGGTTGGGGGAGGAATTCCTTTTGTATGTTAGAGGTAGAGCCAATGGGATTTGCTAGGTCTTGCCTCTGCTGTGGCTTAGGTATGTTACTTAACTTCTCTTTAAAACCTTCATTTGTTTTCCTCCGAAAAAGGGAGATACTAGGAAACTTTACAGAGTTGTGGTTAAAATAGTTTTTTTAAATTAGTTGGTTTTGTTTTTTTTTTTTTTTTTGAGAGGAGGGGTCTAGCTGTGTGGCCCAGGCTGGTCTCAGACTCCTGGCCCCACTGATTCTCCTGCCTCAGCTTCCTGAGTAGCTGGGATGACAGTCACCAGCCACTGCGCCTGGCAGATTTTTTATTTTTAGTTGTTACTTAAGTAGTTATATAAGAATGAGCACCTCAGACTGGTTTTTAGAGGAGAGCCCACTAGATCACTAGACTCTGTGTGGCCACTTGTCCGATTCTGGGTTGGACTAGCAGGAGTCTGTGCTCATCTGTTCACAGGGACCACCTGTGCATTTGGCCTTATGTGGTAGAAGTTACGCCCATTGCCTCTCTACCCTTCTTCACATTGGAGTAGACATCCCGGGGGGCAGCATGGGAAGATGTTCCTGCTGCCACCCTGCAGGCCTCTCTTGATGTTGGGGTGGGGAGGGTGCTGGAAGTGGAGGGGCTGAGGGTAGGGAGGTGGGAACCTCAGGCCTGCACTGTTTTTCTTTCTGTCTGGCCGATCCTCATTCTTCTCTGTTCCTAGGAGCTATCACCGTCTTCCCTGATGCTGTAGTTACCTTTACAGCCGTGGTTCTCAAAGTGTTGTCTGAGCATCTTTTGCATCAGAATCGCCTGAGATAATTATTAAAACTGCAGGCTCTGGGCCTTACTCTAGACCTTCTGAGAGTCACTGGGACCAGGTCCAGGAATCTATACTTTTTAATGAGCTTCCTAATTTAGGGAGCCTTGTGTGCTCTAAATTGTGAGAATCTCTTATTTAGAAAATTTGATTTTGCTTTTGGAGTAATAATAACAAGTAATATTTGTTAAAGGTTAATTATGTGATGCTACTCAGTGTTTTATATGTAACAACCAAATTAATCCTAAAATAACAGTGTGAAATAGAAACTAATATTATCCTTGTTTTTCTGGTGGGAAAACTGAGGCAAAGCATATTCGCTCAAATGTTGATTGAAGAGCTAGTATGTACGTATGTATGTATTTAAGACACTGTCTCACTCTGTTGCCCAGGCTGGAGTGCAGTGGCACCATTACGGCTCACCACAGCCTCAACTTCCTGGTCTCAGGTGATCCTCCCACCTCAGTCTCCCGAATAGCTGGAACTACAGGCACCTGCCACATGCCCAGCTAATTTTGGTATTGTGTGTAGAGATGAGATTTTGCTATGTTGCCCAGGCTGGTCTCAAACTCCTGGGCCCAAGCGATCCTTCCACCTAGGCTTCTCAAAGTGCTAAGATTACAGGCATGAGACACCACATCTGACCAACAGCCAGTATTTAAACCCAGGTCCCCAGCCTTATCCTTCACCTATTCTCTCCCAACCTCCCTTACGTGGTGATATTACATGAATGAGTCTTCTTAGTTTAAATTGAGTACTGATGACTTCCTATTATGTAAGAGGTAGCAATTTAAACATGGAACATTTTAAAATTGAGCTTTAACTTACATCAAAGCCTAATATTTGACTCTGATTTCGACTTGTGTACACCCTGAGTAAACATAAGCATTGTTCTCCTTCATTCACTTTGGTAAATGAGTTGTGCAGCCATGCTCTTCTCGTAAACTTTTACCTGCTGTGCTAGGCTGTGAGCCATGAAGTGCTTGCACTGCCCTGGGCCAGTGCCTGGAACATTCTCCAAGTAATGGCCAGTGCCTGCACAGGTAGAATGCCATTTCTCCCCAACCTTTGCCATTGATCTGCATCTTGGGAGGCTGTGCAGGGAGATGGAGGATCTGGAGTTTTCCCAGTGTCTGGAGGTCACTGAAAGATTTTTTTCTTTTAAGTGACTCCAGGTTAGTGTCTGAGAAAAGTTGGCCATCAAAACAGGACCAGCCCGAGCAGGTTTGAAGATAAAAATCAGTCATTCCATTCATAGTACTTTCTTATTTCACGTTCCTATTGCTTCCAACTCCCATAAGGAATTTGCTAAAGATACAACCTCACAGATAGCTTAAGGTGGAGAGAGATTTTCGACTGTAAGTTACTTGGAGAATATGAATTCAAGTAGGGTGGGTAAGAAGAGGTTTCTATTCACATTTTCTCCTTGCATCTCAGGTCCTGAATCTTCCGAAAAGTGCTGCTTGTGCTCTACATTGGCTCAAACTTGCATTTCTGAACTAGCTTGGTTTGCATTAATGTTGCTGGAGTTGTGATCACGTTGAAAATCCAAAGCCTAATTGTTATTTAAAAAAAAAAATCATTTTGAGATGTAATGGTGTTCTACACTCAGCATGAGCAAGTTCTATTTGGTTGTGGCAATCTCAAGATTTATGACGGACTGTCCCGTCAACACTTGCCAAATGTTTCCATGCTGTGGGTATGCATTTTACAGGCTGTTAAATAAGAACCCATGAAGTGGTCAGGTAAGTTTTTAAAAAATGAGCCTATCACCAATGTACAGCTTTCTCTAGAATTTAAATCTCATCGTTAATTTGAAGTTCCTCTCTTTATTGAAAGCTGGCATTTGATACACTTACTGGGAGATGTGGCCACATAGACATACTCTGGATTAATGGGTTTTGGTCGTATATTTTAGGCCTAAATTTATTCTCCATTAAAAGAAGAGTAAAAATGCGGGCGCTATGGCTCACACCTGTAATCCCAGCACTTTGGGAGGCTGAGGCAGGTGGATCACTCAAGATCAGGAGTTTGAGACCAGCCTGGCCAAGTGGCAAAACCCATCTCTACTAAAAATACAAAAAGTTAGCCAGGCGTGATGGTGCACGCCTGTAATACCAGCTACTTGGGAGGCTAAGGCAGGAGAATCACTTGAACCCAGAAGGCAGAGGTTGCAGTGAGCTGAGATCACGCCACTGCACTCCAGCCAGGGTGACAGAGTGAGACCCTGTCTCAAAAGAAAAAAAAAGAAAAGAAAGGTGTTTTTTATTTTCACTCAGAAAGTTTCTTTTTATTTTCACTCAGAATACTTAGGGTTACATATGGTAATAAAATTTTTAGTAACTCTGTTAAAGGAATTGCCTAACAGTCAAGAGCCACCACTTTCCTTAATTAAAAAAGTCAAGAACACAGTAGGGGTTATGTAAAAGAAGAAATCTCCAGTCCAAAATCAGTGACATAAGAATACAGCATCCAATTCTATTATTGAAGTTAAAGAACAGTGCACAAGGAGTAAACACTCAAAGCAGTAACTTAATTCAATGCTATAGAAAAGCAATTTGTGAGTCACTTTAACATTTCAGATTTCTTTAAACCATAGAAATGATAAATTAGCCAAAGAGCTAACAATTGACATTATCTTAAGTTCGCGTAAATGTTGATTTAACTGAAGCAAATGAAATCAATCTAGTTACTCCCTTCCCATTGCTTCATCTTTGTACAGTTTATAAAGCTCAGAAAAAGTAGCTCAAATGAACAGAGTTTTTGTTTTTAAGCTTTTTTGCTGAGGTGTTTCTAATATGTCTTTTAAGAATCTCTTCATTATTCCCCCCAGTTCCTCATCTCACAGGCATAGCATTTCCTTATACTTAGAGCACCCTGAACGTGTAGATGCGGTGGTAATGCACCTTTCCTTGAGGCTGTTTTGCCGCACCAAGAATTCTTTAGATTCCAGGAGTCCTATTCCAGAGATTCCAATATGCAAATATTCTACTGTCTATGCTCGGTGCTGTGAAGTCCTCTGTTAGAGACTGAACTACAAGGCATTAACAGGCAGGATCAGTGCCTTGCTAGAGGTTTTGTCTGAAATCATCAGGGAAAACAAACAAACTCAAAGGGTAAATGCGTGCATAGCGAAGGGAAGTCGTGGAAAGAGGTCTGTGGCTTGTGCCTTTGAGAGCTGGCAGAATGAGTGAGCAGCACAACCTTGGTTAGTGTTCCAGATTTATTCACAGATCCCTCTCTGTCCCCTCAGATTTGATTTGGTATGCATGGTTCTTTTTATTACTTACTTTCTTTGTTAGTGGTTCAGTGTTCAGAAGTTTTGAAGAGTTGTTACAGAGTTTATTCATCATTCTTGGGGAACCAGGCAGGTGGGCAATTCTTTCTCTTAAGCAGCCATTTGAAAGACCTTACCTCAAGATCTTTCAGGTAGACAGTCAGAGCTGTGAGATGCCCGCCCATCCCCAGTGTTCCTGACTGTGTTACAACTTCTCTGGTAGCCTGTCTGCACCTGGTACCAGGCTTTTCAGGTTGTTGATCATTTCTGAGGTGGTGGAAATCGTTAATGCTCTCTTCTTATTTTGAGTTCAGGAGAGATTTGCCCAGCCAGCTTCTAATCAGAGACTCTTTCAAATCCTGCCTGGCCTGTCTCTCTACTCCTTTCTCTAGTCTGTTCTCCATCAGGCCTTCAGAATGTTCTTTTTGGCATGTCCAGTCAGATCATGGCACTTGGCTTCCTGTCTACACGAGGAAAAAATCCACATCACGTTCACTAGATGCTTGTTCAACCCGCTTCAGCTCCCCACCCCTCCAGGCTTCCTGCTGCCTTCCCACCCACTCCCAACACTCTGGCCTCAGGGCTTTTGTCTGGACCACTCTTCCCAAGGTATCTTCTCCTTTTGCTCAATGTCAGTCAGGAGAGAAGCACTCCTTAATTACCACGTCTCTTTTCTTTTCTCTTTTTTTTTAAATTCCCTCTCTCCCTCTCTCATTCCCTCCCTCCCTCCCTCCCTTCCTCCTTCCTTCCCTTCCTTCCTCCCTCCCTTCCTTCCTTCCTTCGCAGAGTTTCACTCTGTCACCCAGGCTGGAATGCAGTGGCAGGATCTCAGCTTACTGCAACCTCCACCTCCCCCTACATGCTGGGTTCAAGCAATTCTCCTGCCTCAGCCTCCCAAATAGCTGGGATTATAGGCACCTGCCACCACACCCAGCTAATTTTTGTATTTTTAGTAGAGAGGAGGTTTCGCCATGTTGGCCAGGCTGGTCTCGAACTCCTTACCTCAGGTGATCCACCAGCCTCAGTCTTCCAAAATGCTGGGATTACAGGCATGAGCCACCCTGCCTGGCCAGTTGCCACATCTCTAGTCCACATTACCACTGGCTTATCATTTATCTTTCCCTCTAGAAGGTGGGCTTCATGAAAGCAGGATAGTTCTCTATCTTGTTAATTTATCTAGCCTTAGCACCCAGAACAGTGCCTGGCATATCGTGGGGCTCAGTCAATATTTGTTGCAGTGTAAATAGTGAGTTTGTGAGTCTTCCATTTCTCAACTACAACTCTCTAAAGATTCCAACAGGAGGGAGAACCAGGGTAGTCAGAAAGATCATAAGCAAAATCAGCCAACATAGATAATATAGAGTATGGAGGACCAGGTAGGATGTGTCATCATACCTAAGAACACTGCCTCTGCTTAAAAATTATTGTTAGCTCTGAAAACAAGGGCCTATCTATTTGTGTAGCCCTTTGCCACAAACACATATGCATTAGTTCATTAGATTCCCCTGGAAGATTCTATTAAAATGATGTTTAACTTTTTAATGCTGATAATGTAAGATCTTTGTAGGACTGCCTCTATTTTTTTGTTGTTGTTGAAGGTCGGGGAGGGTACTGTAAGTATTGGATGATGTTTAAAACATACGTGTGACACTGGGGCTGTTACTACTGAACATCCGTGGTGACATTTGGATTTTCTATTTTATTTTGTTTTCTGAAAAGATATCTCTCTGTCGCCCAGGTTGGAGTACAATGGTGTGAACACTGCTTACTGTAGCATCAACCTCCGGGGCTCAAGCAATCTTCTCACCTGAGCCTCTTGAGTAGCTGGGACCACAGACTCATGCCACCATACTCATCTAACTTTAATACTTTTTATAGAGGCGGAGTCTCACCATGTTGCCCAAGCTGGTCTCAAACTCCAGGGCTCCAACAGTCCTCCCACCTCAGCCTCCAAAGTGTTGGAATTACTGGTGTGAGTCACAATGCCTGGCCGCATAGTTTTTATTCTAATATTTAAGGCTGTTATTCATGACTCCTTCTTTTAACCTTCTCTGGCTGGTCTTAATTATGTAGAAAGGGAAGACAGACCGTGTTAGCTGCCTTCAGGAAGACTAAAAATCTTGTTTGGGAGAGAGAAGTCTTAAAATGAAACGATTTTATTGTCCTTGAAGAAGTGTCAAGAAAAGTCAAGAGCAGGAGAATGGTGCTGGGGAACAAATTTAAATTTGTTTTTTATCTTTTAAAAAGTCTTAATTTTGAATAATGGGAAGAAATGGTAGGAAGAACTCTAATATAGTCCCTAAGATTTTCATGTCATGATGTATATACATCTGTTGATCTAAACAAACATTAATGTAGTTGTTGCTCTGAAAACATTTTTGCAGATCTAGTTAAAGCCCTAATTGGGCATGGTGGCTCACGCCTGTAATCCCAGCACTTTGGGAAGCCGAGGTGGGCAGATCACTTGAGGTCAGGAGTTCAAGACCAGCCTGGTCAACATGGTGAAACTCCATCTCTACCAAAAATATATATTTTTTAAATTAACTGGGTGTGGTCGCGCACACCTGTAATCCCAGCTACTCAGGAGGCTGAGGCAGGAGAATTGCTTGAACCCAGGGCGCAGAGGTTGCAGTGAGCCGAGATTGTGCTACTGCACTCCAGCCTGGGCAACAGAGCAAGACTCCATCTCAAAAAGTAATAATAATTAAAGCCCTGAATAGTTGGCATTAAAATAGGGAGATTATCTTAAGTGGAACTGCCCTAATCTGATGACCCCTGAAAAGGGGCTAGATACTTCTTTCTCCAGCTAAAGTCAGTCCATGAGGAAGCATCTTGTTTATGGCTTTGAAGATTGGGGGAGGGGAGCATGGGCAAGGAGTGCAGGTGTCCCCTGGTAGCTGTGAATGACCTTGACTGATGGGCAGCAAGGAAACAGACATGCCAGTCCTATCCCCTCAAGGAACTGAATTCTACCACAAACAAGTGTGCTCCTAAGAAGATTTGGGGCTCTAGATGAGGACATGGCTGACTTATACCTTGTAAGACCCTGAGCAGAGAAACCAGCCACACTGTGTCCCCAGACTTGAGACCTACAGAACTGTGAGCTAAAACATGGGTGTTGTTTTAAGTTGCTGTGTTTATGGAAATTTATTATAGCAGCAATAGAAAAGTAATCATTGAGGGAAATCTCATTCTGACAAAATCTGGGAAAAAACATCTAAACTTTCTAAAAAATAAAATTTAGTTTACTTTCTGGAAGAAAGTACTTTTTCTCCTTCTTTTCTTTTTCTTTTTCTTTTTCTTTTCTTTTCTTTTTTTTTTTTTTTTTTTAGACAGAGTCTCACTCTGACACCCAGGCTGGAGTGCAGTGGCAGGATCTCCGCTTCCTGGATTCAAGCGATTCTCGTGCCTCAGTCTTCTGAGTAGTTGGGATTATAGGCGCCTGCCACCATGCCTGGCTAATTTTTGTTTTTGTTTTTTTAGTAGAAATGAGGTTTCCCCATGTTGGCCAGGCTGGTCTTGAACTCCTGACCTCAAGTGATCTGCCCACCTCAGCCTCCCAAAGTACTGGGATTATAGCCATGAGCCACTGTGTCCAGCAGAAAGTACTTTTTTGAGAACAAATGACCAACATACATCATCAGTGGGATCAAGCCCCAATGTGCTTTCCTTACCCCTTTGAGACCTGGTTAAATGAATAGATAAGTTTTGTAATTAGTAGATGAAGTATTTATAAATTAGTGGGTAGCTCCAAAGTACCAGAAGAGACCTAAAATAGTTCTTGCAAAGTATTTATCTATTTTTGGAACAACCTTACTCATGCATTCTAATTTGCTTAGCAATTCTTTCTTCATAGGCAGTGCAAAGATTGGTTACAGCCCTCCTACTGTCTGAATTACTGTACTTTCTGAATTAGTAGAGTTGGCATTGATAACCTTAAAAATAGTAAATAAAGCATTTAAAACCCCCCAGTGTTGCTGACTTTATGTAAACAGATGGTCATTTTTGAATACTTTGATGTCCATACACATTTTTCTATAGAGGCAATATTTAAATGGGTTTGCATACATAAGTTCTTTTTCTTTACACAAGAAGCTTGTAAGCACAGTCAATAAATTTAAGAAAATGGCCCTTTTGAAGGGAAGCCACTGATGCATTTGTGGGCTGACTT
This sequence comes from Cacajao melanocephalus, assembly GCA_963573385.1. Taxonomy (NCBI): domain Eukaryota; kingdom Metazoa; phylum Chordata; class Mammalia; order Primates; family Pitheciidae; genus Cacajao; species Cacajao melanocephalus. The sequence continues at coordinate 10,345 of CAUYLG010062326.1, forward strand.
TTGCATGAATGATAGCGCAGTAATAAGAAAGTAGACAATGGCTTCCTCTGCCACCACCGCCCTGCTGTGTGCTTGCTGCATGGGGCTGCCCTCGCAGCAGGAGTGTGTGTTTGTCCTGGTGGCTGGGACTGCAGCTTGGCCTTTTTGTTTACAAGAGAGAGGACAGCAGCCTCTGCCCTCCAGCTGTTGTGAAAACAGTGTTGGAAAACCAGAGGGAAGTTTTCACTGAAGAACTCACCCTGGAAAAAAAAAAACACCCGAACAAACAAACCTTCCCTCATAAAAGACCATCTGGGTTAAACTACAGACCACTGGGTTAGAACCCAGATGGTAATGAGAATAGTCGTTGTTTAGCAAACTTTCCAAGTGGGATTTCCATATATTAAGTTGAAAGAGAGCCCAGCATAGAAAAACAGGGAACTAATGGAAGGGCTGTTACGTCTAGTTTGCCATGAAGATTTTAGCAGTGAGATTAATTGTGTGTGTTGGATAAAGGATCCCTATCTCTGAAGGTCTCCTTCCAAGTGAAATGGGTGCTCATGCTGATTTGAATTGGGAGGTGACGGTGGTGATGGCAGATTGGTATGGATTAGAGCAATACTTTGGAGGAAGTCTTAGCTGGGATTGGGGATGGATTGCATCCAAAAGGGCAGAAGGGAGGGAGAAGGATGAGAATGACTCTCAGGTCATTTCTTTCCCCTCTTCTCCTTTGTTCTTTTCTCATATTATCACTCAGGGAAAATGGGAATAGGCTTGTGAGATAGTTGCTTTGATTAGTCAGTGCTGGCATCCGGCAATCTGGAATTCTTTGCCGGATGTCCTGAAGCCTCTGGGCATTGATGTTGAGTGTTGTGTTAACCCTCTCTGAATTAATAACACACCTCTAGCTATCTTAGACACAGTCATTACACCACGGAGGTCTCTTCATTACAGCTTTGCTACCTTGTCCCTGGTCACATTAAAGACTCCTGTCCTAGCTCATCATTGATGAAATGTACAGTAACCCATGGGGCTCTGGGAGAAATATTGGGGAGCAGACATATCAATGAAACAATTTGTTTAAGTGGGAATTGATTTTCTAGCTTTTCTGTGTCACTCACTAAAGACACAATAGTCCAAATAAATGCTTTCTTGTATGGCTGTTTCCCCTGGCATTCTGTTCTATCACAGTGCTTTGGAAAGATGAAGAGTCAGTCTACCCATTCAAGGGCAGAGATTAGGGACAAAATGTAGAACATTTTATTGTGGAGATTGTGCATCTAGGATAAATGATGTTTTACCCAGTCTAGTTACTAAAATGTGGAGGGGAACTGACTTTTTTCATGTTCTTGTTGCTCTTTTCTTTAGTAACTGTCAACCATGATACTCCTGGTTCCTCCACTGTCTAGAATGTTTTTCTCATTTTTGATGTTTGGTTTTGAGTCAGGTATCTGACTCAGTTCCAGAACTTTTGCTACTTGATCACCCTCTGCCAAATCATCATTAGAATATGCCCCTGTAATCAGTAATGAAGACAGAAATAAGTAACGGATAAGGATCATTTGTTTTTTTAACTCAACATGGTAGTGTCTTCTTCTTGGGGCCACAGCCTAGAAACTATAGCATGGGATGGTGGACAGGCATGTCACTTGCAGTCATTTCTAGGGTTCAACTCTGAGCTCTGCTGGTTTCCAGCTCTGGTCTTCTGTTTCTTCATGTTTAAGGTGGTAAAAACAACACCTGTCCTAGCTCCATTACAAGGTCAGAGGGAAAATTAAGCATAAGTTGGCATTATCAGTGGTACAGCAAGCTGTTGCCACGGGTGGTTGTTAGCGTTATTTCTGGACTGTTGATGAGAGCGAATGGGTATACCTCAAACCAAAGCTAGCCTTTGCAGAGCCTATGTTCTGGTGAGAATCACTACTTTCAAGCAACTACCAACAGGTCAGAACTAAAAGTGTGAGTCATGCAGCTGTGAAACATTTGTAAAGAAACCTTTCGGGGCTTTCCTGGGAATGTTTAGTTTATTATTCCTATATATGTCATCCAGAGAAGGAAATCTCTTCTCTACTCCACCTCATAATCCTCATACGGAAATATAACCCAGTCTTTTTTTTTTTTTTTTCATTAATTTAGATAAGTTGTGAATTTTAGGGAGAAAAGTTGAGATAAGAAGTACTTTTGCATAGTTGAATGTGACCTCTATATTCCAAAGAGATGATTGTCTTACTGGCTGAAGAAAGCCTACAGATGGAGGATGGGGAGAAAGGCATGAACTCATTACTCAGTTTCTATTTTGTAACCACTTGGAATAAGTATCTGTGTAAAATATGAGTGTAATAATGTTGCTTTAGTTAAAGCCAGAATGTGGTTGTTAGAAATAACTGAGCAAGTTTGTCAGACATTCACATTTCACTGGACACCCTGTATTGCTGGATACTAAATCTGGTCACCCTACCCAGGAAGCAAGGTATATCACATTTCCATTTATTGCATGCCACCTACACCTTTCATCAGCAAAGGGACACCTATACATCATGGGGATAGAGCAGACATGAATTCCATTGCCTTCGTTCAAACAGATACTTTTTTTAAAGATTTTAGACCCTGAGTTAAGGCAAGGCAACCTCACTCTTGATTATTGTGGTTAGGAATTATTTTCTTTGAAATGAAAACTTCATTAGCCCTGTGTGTTTCCTTATTTTCTTTTTCGTTAAATTTCTGGATAATACATAGCTCCCCTTAGAGACCTTTCTAAGTTTGGTGGAGAAAGAAACCCTAGCAGCTAACTTCAGTGTTTGGTCCTTAAATTTAAATTCTTTATTATGTACCCACCAGGCCACTGGTCTTGGGTAGCGGGTATGGAGATATTTACGTGGATCTCTCTCTGCCTCATCTGACCCTCCATGGATTAGATGGCCAGGCCAGGCAATGATTGGGAGGACCCCAAAACCCAACTGAGGAACAAACAAGTATTTTCTTTCATGCTAGGATTAATTTGCCCTATCTAGTGTCTGTGTGATTCTCCCCTTTTATATATGTTCTTAATATCCAGCTGACATTTAAAATTGCTTGTGGTCTACTGTGAGCCCCACATCATCTTTACCTCTAAAGTTACTAATTCATGCTAACTTCATCTCACATCTGGCAACTTATTGTCCTACTAACACTTTCTTTTACTACTTTGTAATATACCTGATGTCCCTACTGAATGGGCGCTTGGATATTTGGTCATCTTATTTTTTATTTATTTTTTTTTTTTTGAGGCTGAGTCTTGCTCCATTGCCCAGGCTGGAGTGCAGTGACACAATCTGGGCTCACTGTAGCCTCCATCTCCCGGGTTCAAGCAATTCTTCTGCCTCAGCCTCCCAAGTAGCTGGGATTACTGGCATCCGCCACCATGCCCAGCTATTTTTTGTATTTTTAGTAGAGATGGGATTTCACCATGTTAACCAGACTGGTCTTGATCTCCTGACCTCAAGTGATCCACCCGCCTCGGCCTCCCGAAGTGCTGGGATTACAGGCATGAGCCACCGTGCCTGGCCAGATATATGATCATCTTAAAAAAAAAATCAGGATTAAGTGTCCTCATATAAGCCTTAACATATGATGTAATAACTGATTCCCTGAATGACCAGTTCCAAAGATTTTGCTACTGTATCCCAGGATGCAAACACTAGAACCTCAGTATTAAGGGCCACTCTCCTTTCAGGGGTCAAACTTGGGATTCCAACACCCTGGCATCATCTTTTTCCTGTAGTTACTCAGCTTATCTAAAGGGTCTCTACCTCTCTCTCCTTACCCCAGCAGGATTGCTCATTAACTCCTTCTTCACCTCCAAGCTCCTCTGCTAGTATTTTAGGATTAAATCTCCTATGAGACTGAGATATCAAAACAAATTTATATTTATTTAAAATGTTAGTAAAGTATAAGCTTACATAAAATGCCAGCTCTTAAATGTGCAACCTTATGAATTGTTTTGTATGTCTATACCCATGTAATTACTGCCAGATTCATTCAAAATATACAACATTTCTAGCACCCAGTAATACCCCTCAAGCATTCTCTCAGTCAGTGATTTCTTTGGCATATCTTTTGATTTCATACAAATGGAACCCTACTGTATATAGTCATTTTTCTCTAACTTGTGTAACTTGCCATTATGTCTGTGAGGATCCACAAGATTGTGGTTATCTGTGGTTCATGCTTTGCTCTTGCTAGCAGTATTCATTTTATGAATATGCCATAGTGTGTTTACACATTCTACTGTGGATGAACATTACGCGTATCTCCAGTTTGGGACTGTTTATGAATACAGCTTCTATGAACATTCTTATATGTATGCATTTTGATGGAAACAAACGCTTATTTCTGTTGACTATGTAGCCTCAAAGGAATTGCTGGGCAGTGGGCTATTTGTGTGATATTTTTAATGTGAGATAATAGATTTACATACTGAGAATTGTGCTCCATAGTAAGCTCTTTTGGTTGTATTTTTTATTGATTGAGAAATAGCTCCAATATGGGCCGAAATAGCTCATATATACATATTGCTTAAGTTCTTTAGTCTGAGATAAATGATTTCTTTAGGTTACCAATGTCATTTTGAACACTAATTCAGGTATGTTTTCTTGTTAAAGTCCTCGCCCTCTTCTGTGGCTCATGTTACTGTTTTCTGTATTAGCTTTCTTTCTCTACCAGGATTTAGATTATTGTTGAAAAAATAATGTGAGGGTCCAGGGTCAACACTATCAGAGTCTTTCTTGTAAAATTACTCCTGGATTGACGTTGAACTGCAGATGACATGTGTGTCAGATCGTGTGAAGTAAAACAGCCGAGCAAGGAGGTTAATTTTTCAAATGGATTTATTTGAGCAACAAGCATTTATGAAGCACTGTATGAAGCCATTGCTCTGTCAAGTAGAGTAAAATATAGCCATTATTTTCAAGTAGCTGACAGTTTGGTGGTGGGGGCAGAAAATGGAAACCATTGTTTGCAATGTCCTTTAAGCAAGTATTGCCCTGCATGTTGGAGGGGAGGAAAGAAGTAGGGTGGGGGTGATGAGAGAGCATGAATGAGGCATCTGAATCAGATTGGAGACCCAGAGAAGGCTTCCTAGAAAAATATATTTTGATGGAAGAAAACAAATTAGATATCTGGGGAGACAGAGTGAGGGTGAGGGCTTTGCACTCTAGGGAAAGGGACCAAATAGCATATTTAAAGGAATGGAGGCATGAAATAGCATTATCCATCTAGTAGTCAATTTAGGGGATCAAACATTTTTTATTCCATTGATGGTGTTATTGCTATATACATTTCTGGAATGCCTCTTTTGGAATGACTTTCAGAGCTAATTTTCAAACCACACCAGAAAATCACTCTTGATACTTTATAGCTTTGACCCAAATGGTATTTCCCAGCTGGACACTCACCAGATTTGTCTCCTAAACAGTTTTGGCTCATTCCAAAGAAATAGAATCTGTCTTCAGAAGGTTTAAGGCTTACCACTACTGAGAACACTCAAAAGCCTGTGTGTGTCCCAGAACTCAGAAATCAATTCCAAAAGGCCACTTGTGTGCAAAAAGCACTTATCATTGAAATAAGTCTATAACCTCCTAACGTGGAGGTTCAGTTTCCCAAAGACTCGGCTTTCAACCAAGTTTTTATTTTAGAAATTTTATGTCAAAAGTGGATCGTTTTACATGGTTGGGGCCAGGGGAAGGAGATGGTGGGGTCCAGGGGAAGGAGATGGTGGGGAGTGAATAGGTGTGCTTTATATAAGTCCTGTGCTTTTTGTTAGTTGTCTTAGGATACGATAACTAACTCTGTGTTTGGTTAAATTGGCTCATAGATCATGGAAACAAGGGTCATCTGACAGGTGGCAACAAAAAGCCAAACCCAGGTAGTGAGGGCCAGGTGGAGTGGTTCATGCCTGTAATCCCAATACTTTGGGAGGCTGAGACAGGTGAATCACTTGAGGCCAGGAGTTTGAGACTAGTCTGGGCAACAGTGTCTCTACAAAAATTAGCTGGGCATGGTGACATGTGTGGTGGTCCCAGCTACTTAAGAGGCTTGAGGTGGGAGGATTGATTGAGCCTGGGAGGTCCAGGCTGCAGTGAGCTATGATCTCACCACTGCATTGTAGCCTGGGCAACAGAGCAAGACCCTGTCTCAAACAAAAATTCCAGGTGGTGAGAATCTGTGGTGTCAGCCTGATGTGACCTAACTGTAAAGCAGCTTTGGGAAGCCATGGAGCAGATGGGAAGCATGGGGGAGCTACTGCAGCAGGGAAGAGGGCTGGGGAAGGCAGGAGGGGGATCCCAGAGAATCAGAGAAGCTGGGCCAGCTCAGGCAACAATCAGTTCTTTTGCCTCCAGCTGTATATTTTGAATTGATCTCTTCTTAGTTAATTCACTGCTATGACTTTTAAACAAAAATAACCCGAAAGCTCTCCTACAATCTCCTAAGACCAGTATAGATCTTACCTGTTATGTTCCATGTATTTAATTAATCCAACCTAGTTATTTTTGAAGATGAGAATAGTTTCGTGACCCAGCTGGGTGGCAGGGGATGAGAAGAATGATAACCTTTTCACCTTAGGATTTTCCTGATGAGGCACTAAACCACTGGGCTGGTCTACACGGGTGCAAAAGATATATTCCTCCTCTCCC
>CAUYLG010062327.1:0-24662 GCA_963573385.1 Cacajao melanocephalus
GTTGGCTGCTTGTTTGTTATTTTCATCCCTTATTCCTTCCTGTCTCCATTGTTAAGCACAATTATTGGCATAAAAGAGGTTTTTAATACCCATTTTTAGACTGCATTCTAGCCTGGGCAATAGAACAAGAATCCTGTTCTCGCTCCCTCTTTCTCTTCCTCTTTCTTTCTCTCTTACATCTTTTTTTTCTTTCTTTCACTCTTTCTTTCTTTCTTCTTTTCTCTCTCTTTCTTTCTTTCAAAAAAAAAAAAAGAGGATTCTGCTGTTGGCACTTAAGGATTAAAAACAAGCACATTAGGGTTGTGAGGGAATGAGCCTGCAGCATCCCCTGTTAAAATAGAATATCTAAGACAAGACATAGGCTTCTTTTGTTTTCTTTATCCCTACTGCCTTCTCCAGCTCCCAGTGTCTGCAGGAGGATTTCCTCAAGTCCTCTGAAATTCTCCATGGCCTTCAAAAAAGTTGAGGGTAGGCAAGAGGAGGCTGCCCTGGATTAGAAACATGATGTGAATGGCTGCCTGAGAGTCCTAAAGTTCTTATAAAGGCATTATTGTTCTTATACTTTGGGCTCATATGCTCTTTTCAATCAAGGATCAAAGCAAACTCAGAAAGTTTTCTCTCATTAATCTCCTCATCCTAGTGGGTGGAAGCAAACCAGTAGCTGTTGTGTCCCATTCTTACAGGGTGAAGCTGGTGTAGCTTGTTTAAATACCTTCCCCTCAGTCATATGTGGAACACGGATAGGACCCAGGCATTCTAGCAGTGGCCATGCCAAGTGTCACCTGCACTCCCTGCCCTGTGTCCCCAGCACTGTTTCAGGAAGGAGAAAATGTCTCATTAGGCAAACAGACTCAGCCACATTGTCTCTAATGAGGCAGGGAAGAGAGAACTGTAAAGGTTACTCACACTCCTTTGCAAATGCCGATTTAAATTTTTTGCTTCAAATGTTAGAATGTTAGGCTTCTGTGTGACTCCTCATCTAAAGTCTTCCACCAGACAGCTTGGATTGTCAGTAAATGTAAACCAAGGCACCCTCTGCCTTCATTTCTCTTGGGTACCAATGTGAGATTTCCTGGGGGTGGAAATGCAAATGTGGGAGATAGAAACTCTCTCTGTTGAAAATTAGGCACAGTCCATGTATCCAAAAGTTTTTCAGAAAATACAATTCTAATTACATAACAAAGGATTATTTTGACCTGGCGTGGTGAATCACACCTGTAATCCTAGAACTTTGGGAAGCCTAGGTGGGTGAATTGCCTGAGGTCAGAAGTTTGAGACCAGCCTAACCAATATGGTGAAACCCTGTCTCTACCAAAAAATACAAAAATTAGCCTGGTGTGATGGCGAGTGTTTGTAATTCCAGCTACTTGGGAGGCTGAGACAGGAGAATCTCTTGAGTCTGGGAGATGGAGATTGCAGTGAGCTGAGATCATGCCACGGCACTTCAGCCTGGGTGACAGAGCAAGACTTTGTTTCAATAAAAAATAAGTAAATAAGTAAAATGGATTATTTTAATTATTATATGAACATGAGACTGTTAGAACAATAAGATCATCATAGCATAACATGTTATTATAAGGCAGTAGAACAGGCCCTATAGTCTGACTGCCTTGTTTAGCATAGGCTCCATCACTCACTAGCATTGAGACCTTGGGAAAGTTGCTTAACCCTTTCTGTCTCAATGTTCTCATTTAAAAAATGAGTATAATAATAATGTCTGTCTTGTGAGCTTGCAATGAAAATTTTAAAAGGTGATATGCATAAGGTGATTTGAAACATTCCTAACATAGCACTTAGCTAATATGCTTACTATGGTAATCTGATTGTCAGGACAAGAATAAGATAATAATTATTTATTGTTGGTTAATTTTTTTTCTTGTTTTGTATAGGGAAGACTTTGAGAAGTTTAGAAATTAGAAACAGGAATTTCAAATCAGCTCAATTTTGTCTTACTGTCCAAGGAAAATCTTAGCAGCTTGTTTATGTATCAGGTAGAAACCCCACTTTTCTTTGCAGAATGCCCTTGGCACTTTTGACCCATCCGTGGAAACTAGTCTTTACTTAAAAAGCATTTATCATAGGCCAGGCATGGTGGCTCATGCTTGTAATCCCAGCACTTTGGGATCATGAGGTCAGGAGTTTGAGACCAGCCTGGCCAACACAGTAAAACTTTGTCTTTACTAAAAGTACAAAAATTAGCTGGGCATGGTGGTGGGTGCCTGTAATCCCAGTTACTCAGGAGACTGAGGCAGGAGAATAGCTTGAATCTGGGAGGCAGAGGTTGCAGTGACCCAAGGTCATGCCACTGTACTCTAGCCTGGGTGACAGAGCTAGACTCCATCTCAAAAAAAAAAGGTATTTACCTATACATAATGCCCAGGAGCAGCTCCTATTCTGATACCTGTTAATATATCTCTGGAGGTGGGCTAAACTTTTCAAAAATTTATGATTCCTGCATTCTAAATATTTTATCCCTACCCTTGATAAGCTGTTTTAAAAAAGATATAAAGTGCCAGAGAGAGAGGTCTGTGGAGATATGAGGCAAACTGAGTAAATACATGTTTGACATTATTACATGGTTAACATTAGAAACTCTGTTGTCGCCCTTTACATTAATAGACTAAAAAAGAAATACTGTGTAATTATTTCAGCAAGTGCCAAAAAAGCATTTGATAAATTTTTACACTTATTCCTATGTTCCCACTATATATAGCTACTGGAAGTAAAGAACTAAATTTTTAAAAACCTAAAAAGTAGAAAGTAACTGTCATTATTTGCAAACTAAGTTAGCATTTCATTAAAAGACTTAAGAGAATCTTGACAATATTCAGCAATGTGGCCAGATACAGATTTGTATACAGAAATAAGTAGCTTTTATATATTCTCACAAAAAGAATGTAAATTTAATTTAAAAGAAGCCTATTCACAATATAGTAAAGACTATATAATAGTAATAAACTTGTGAAGAAGTATATAATACCATGTGAGAAAAACTATAAAATTGATTATAAAGTTGTACATAAATGAAAAGAGTCATTGGTTCCTAGATAGGAACATTTGATTTTGTAAAGATACTAATTTTCTTTATATTAATCTATAGATTCAAAATAATCCAAATTAAAATCTTACCAGAATTTTTTGTAGAACTTTATAAGCTGATTTTAAAATTATATGCAAAACAAAATGTCTAATAATCACCAAGAAAAAGAGCAACGATGTGATATATGATTAAACCACAGTAATTTCATCAGTGAGGTACTGGTGAAAAAAAATAAACACAGTGAAACAGAGAGTCCAGAAATGAATTCATGTTTCTTTGATAATTTAGTTATGTAAAACTTGGCACTTTAAATTGGTGGAGAAAGAATACACTATTTAATAATTGACCAATTGGAAAGAAAAGATATTTAGAAAACTCCTCATACAGTTGACACACAAAACGATTCCATTTCTATGAAGACCTAATGGTAACAGAAAGTATTAGACAGAAATATAAGAAAAGTATTACCTCAAGGGAAGGAATATATTAAGTATAACATAAAAGCCATATAAAATTGACATATTTGATCATTTAAGTGTTGCAAAGTTTACTACGGCCAGGGAAGGACTTTTTCCAGGAATGCATCATTAGTTTGATACCAGGAATAATATCAAATAATTTACCAGAGATACAAACTAAGGGAGAAAACTCCCACATAAACATATCAGGAGATGCTGAAGAAGTGTGACATAAAAGTCTAAACTTTCCTAATAATAATTCTAAATAAAATTAGAAGAAATTGTTAATTTGATAAAGACTTTTTTCCAGAAGTAATGTTTAAATAGTGAAGCACTGAAGCCATTTTCTTTTAAATCTTTTAGACTTTTACAAAACAGAAATGCACGTATTATCATTATTTTTGACATTGTTTTTGAAGTTCTAGAGAGTGCAACAGATAAGAAATTAAGTATTTTATATACATATGGAGGAAAAAAAGGTAATTTTTTTTATCTTCTGATACATAATTCTATAGTTGGAAAACCCAATATGCCCCAATAAAATCAACTGGTGTTAAGAAGAGCATTTGAGTGTGGTAGATCTAGAGCAAATATAGAAAAAATAGTTGTGTTTCTCTGAACTTGGAATTATCTGCTGGAAATAGAAATGGGGTAAAATATTTCATTATTAAATCCTACTTGCTAATTATAGTAAAAGGATTAGTACAGAACCTAACCGAACAGAGAGAAAACTATAAAATCTTATTGAGGAACTTTAAAAATATCTGAACAAATATAAAGGCAGTAGTCACAATCTTTCCAGAAAAAGTTTAATGTACTAAGCTGCTAAAGGTTTGTAAAAATAAATAAATGAATAAATAAATAATAAAATTAAAGGTTTAAAATAATACTTAAATGCAATGAAAAAACAACTGTAATCGCAATGGGGTTTTTGAGGAAATCAGGCATTCTGGGTTGGGGGTAAAATTAATAAAATGTCCTTAAAGTCAAATATGCGTAATAAATGCCTGTATTTTCAGGCATTTATTACTTTCTTGGGTATTTTCCCAAGAAAGGTATAAAAAAGACCAATGAAGGGATTTTTGCCTTACGAGATAGAAAGCATATGATAAAGTAATATCATAGAAGCAGTGTGGTACTGGCACAATAATTGACAAATAGATTAGTGCAACAGAGAAAGTCCAGTAATAGCCCTCCAAACATATTGTAATTTGAATGTGATAAAGGTGGTATTGCAAGTGAAAAAAACATGTTAATAATTGGTGCTGGAACCAATATTTTTACACTCTCTTGAGGCACAAAACAGGCCAGCCATTGGAGAGGAATGGAGGAGACTTCTGAGCTCATGGGGCTTTTTTTTTTTTTGAGTCAGAGTCTCACTCTCTCACCCAGGCTGGAGTGCAATGGCTCAATTCCACTCACTGCAACCTCTGCCTCCCGGGTTCAAGCAATTCCCCTGCCTCAGCCTCCCAAGTAGATGGGATTACAGGCACCTGCCACAACACCTGGCTGATTTTTGTATTTTTAGTAGAAATGGGGCTTCACTATATTGGCCAGGCTGGTCTCTTGGCCTGGCTCATCTCAAACTCTGGACCTTGTGATCCACTGCCTCTGCCTCCCAAAATTCTGGGATTACAAGCGTAAGCCACTGCGCCCACCCTCACGAGTCATTTTGTAAGGCATAAAGCGGAATTGGTGCTTATCTCCATAGTGTGTTGCACAGGTGTTTCCATGGCGATGGCTGTGTAGGATGGCACAGTGCAGGTGGTGGTTCAGGTGTAGCCCCTCCACCCTCAGAGTTGGAAGTCAAAAGGGGCCTGTGGTTCAGGTGGTGAATAAGCAAGTGCTAATGTTCAACACTGAGGAGACCCATGGAGGTTTCCCTAGCCTGAAATTGAGCAGCGTTTATGATGGCTCCAAGAAAGAAAAAGACCTGACATTGTCTTTGTCTGGGTTTTTGATAAGATGGACACATAACACAATGTGTTCCAGCACACAACACGCAGCATCATGAACTGCTTCCTTTAGGGCTACAATTGCTAAGATGAGAACCTAAGTCCCACTTGGTAACAGCTTTCCCTCCCTGCCTCCTCTTAAGGGCAGGTTTTCATGTGTCTTCTGGCCTCCCACGTGTGGGCATGATTTATTAAGGATAGCTCTGGTCTCTTCATCCTCTGTGTGTCCCATTTATTCATTTTGCTACATGTGAGGGATGCTTCTGGGCCTGGGAATACAATAGCAAATTAGACCAATATGGTTTCTGTTCTCTTGGTGCTCACAGCCCAGAGGGGAAGAGACACTAATCACAGAATCACACCCACAAGTTTGCAGTTACAAATCAAGGTAAATTATAAGAGAAAAAAACAGTTGTGAACCTTTGACAGACGAATCTATCTAGCCTAGGGAAAGAAGGGCTAGCCCACATCTATAATGGAGATCTAGTTGTCCTGGATTTTATCAGCCTATAGGAGAGGCAGAACAGACACACAGAGAATGCCAACACTGCAGTGAGAACATGGGGGGTGTGAGTGGTGGAAGCAGTGGACTAAAGTACATAAAAGGAAAATGAGAGGGGCCTAAGGAGAGAAGAGCTGAGCTGGGTGGCAGTGTACTGGGGCCTCCTCCCTGCTCTGTCCTCTGTAATGTTTGCCTATGGGGCCACTGGGGCTGAGAAGACACCCACCATGCTGAGAAGGGAGGCTTCCAGCATCATGGACCTGACCACTGTGGAACTCTACAAGCACCTTGAGGTCCACCAGGAGAAGCACTTTGAAGTGCTCATTACCTACCAGGAGCTCAGGCTGTCCCCTGCTCTGCATTTCATTCTTACAACCACCTGAGGAGGAGTGCAAGTTGGTAGAAGGCAGAATGCTAGAAAACATAGTTGGGGCCCAGTGAGATCTCATGGCATAGATACAGCTCAGTGAGATGCTGCTTAAGAATGACCCACCACCACCACTTCACCCTGCTCCCATCATTTAACATGGTCCTGTAAAATGTCACTTATGCAAGGGGTCTCAGATATGACCCGGCCTCATGCTTCCCCCTCCAGCCTCTAGGAAGAGAGGTTTCCTGATGGGTTCCTCTCCCTCAGGTCTCTTCCATTCCCTTCAGGTGTACAATGAGCAGATCCAGGACCTCCTGGAGCCCAAGGGGCTCCTTGCCATCTGTGAGGACCTGGACAAAGGGGTAGTGGTACAAGGACTTATTTTATGCCAGGAGTGGGAAGGAGCTCAGGTAGGATGAGCAGCCACATTGGTCCTCCATGATTTCTTCAAAACTATTTGGAGATGCCCTCAGTCCTGTGATGCTGATGGCACTGGTGGCAGCAAGAGGGGTTGACATTCATTCCAAAGAGTAGCCTTTTCCATCAGGGGAAAGCTCCTGGTGGGAGAGCCCACAGCCCCACTCCTGGGCTTCTTCTTTGTAGCCAACCTAAGCAGAGCAGCTGCTGGAGATGCTGCCCAGGGGAAACCAATAACTGCATGCAGCACCCCACTGACACCAATGCAACTCCCTCCCACTCCCATACCATCTTTCAGGTGAGAGAAATCATGAATCTGAGCCTGAAGTGGGTGCTCCTAATGCCCAGCTTCTTCACAATCCCTGCCAACTGCTCCCAGATCTTTGAGAAGCAGTAGGACTGAGCTCCAGGACTAACCCAGGCTGTTCAGGTGGCCAAGATAAGCCTGATTGACCTCACTGATGCTGAGCTGGCATCTCATACCCAGGAGAAGAGGGAGCAGCTACATGAGGATGCCAACAACAATTGCTCTCTGCTGGTGCTCATCAACATCCTCAATGCCCTGGCCAGTGCAAAGGTTAAGCAGCACAGACCATCATCCATCCCAGGATAGCGACTGAGTGTCTAAACCCTAGGCAAAAGGTTTTCAGGCCCCACCTGGGTCACTCTGGTCGGCCACTTCACCCCATGCCTGCTCACTGCACTGCAGGGCCATAAGACCCATGTTCCCTACAAGAACAGCAAACTGGCCTGCCTGCTCAGACTCCCTCAGGGGTAACTGCCACATAGTGATGATCACTGCCATCAGCCCCTCCAGTCTGGCCTACAAGAACACATACAACACCCTTAAGCATGCTGACTGGGCCAAGGAGATCAGGTTCCCAAGTGTGTGCCACCAAGGGCCAGCTTGGGTGTGGTGGGAGCCCTCATTCTGGAGGCAAGAAGGAACAGAGCCCAGACAGCTCCCTCATATTCCTGGACCAAGCATTTCTCAAGGCAAAAGACAGAAGCTCCTCTGTCTCTATGGAGATTCTTTGTAATAGAAGTAACAGAATCCCCATGCTTGGATGGGAAGTTGCCAGATGGGAGAGGTAAAATGCTCTTCAAAACAAATGGAGATAGCAGGAGGGGTCATCTTTTATTGACCAGTGGTCTAATTCAAGCTTGTTTTTAGCAACAGAGCATGTTTTCAGCAAAATATGAACACCAGTATATGGTTTCTGCTGCATCTGCTTGGCCTTTCCCTCTCTTCCTCCCCCAGGGAGCCCTGGCTCTCATGGAGTCACTGCAGAGCAGTAGCCTTAGCCTGGAAAGAACATCTTAGGCATAGAGTCAGCGGTCTTAGGCCCAAAGGATACCTTGTACTTTTTCTCTGGCCTCAGGCACAGTACTGACCTTCTCTGGTGTGTTTTCCTATTTGTGTGAGTGGGTCGTTGTGACACGAGTGAGATACCTAGTGCAGTGTCTGGCCATCAGAGGTGAGTGATAAGGACTGCTTTGAATAAACAAATGAATATCTTTCCTGTCCCCTAAATCTCAGCTAAATTAAAGAATAATTTAATCAGCCAGAGCTGTCACATCAGTTGGTATACCACTATCTGCCAACAAATCCAGGCTGGATGAGGCACCTGCCTGGGGAGCAGACTTGAGGACAAAGAAGAAGAAGCAGAAGCTTGGGGGTGCCACTGGGCCTCTGTGCCCACCCCTCACCTCCTGGGCTAAGCTGGGGTTCTGAGTGGGTGGGCTTCTTCTGTTCCAGGTGGCTGTTGTGAGAAAGAAGCTTCAAGTGTATGAGGAAGCAGCCTGGCCCCTACAACAGAACCTTCTATAATCCCCTTAGTCAGGGTCACCACAAAACAGTGAGTTTCACTGCCCACTCTGCCCCTACAATGCAGCTTGGCCAGGACAGAGAACCAGCTCCCCTCATCCAGATTATGGATTATGGAGGTCAAGGACTCCTTGCTTCTGTTCCAATACCTTCGGTTAGGGGTTCACACCCTCCAGCATCTGATTGTCACTTAGAATGCTCTGTGCCAAATGAGTAAATGGCACTTAAGCCCATATGAACAGGACATACTATGCAAGAGACGGTGAACTTAGGTGTTGTGTGTCATTGTTTCTCAAACCAGAAATCCATTTTCCCACCCTCAGCTACTGCCCATTTGTCACCCAAGCATCCATCCCTTACAGACTCTATACTACCTGGATGCCACAGAGATTTCACCCACACCCTGCTCTCCCACCTGCCCCACACCCTGCTTCTCACATCCTTCTTTTCTTCTTAGATTTTCTATCTCCCTTTCCCACTGTACCCTCTCACCTAGCTCTGCACCCCAGAGCTCCCTGCAGGACCTTGAGCCCTTTAAGAGGAGAGCCTGGGGACAGAATCCCAGGTGAAGAGGGTTATGGAACAGTCACACACAAGAGGGATGGAGCCTGCTATCTAGGCCTGTGCATCTTTTTAAATACCCAGTTTTCTCAATAGTCTTATCTTCCTTATATCGTGTGGTTCAGGTATAAGTAAAATTAGTTGCCACTATGTCCATTTTAATTTTAATTCTGCCTTTTTTCAAAAAGACCAGAGGCAGTGTTATGAAAAGAGTTTGTTTTCTAAGCAATCAGTGGCTGAGGGCAATGGAGGGGGTCTAGAGATGACCAGGCAGGTAGATACTTAATAATTGCTTATAATATATAATTCACACTTAATAATTGTTTATATTCTTTTATTATAGGTGTGTCTTACAGAGAAAAAAATGCCTTATTGGAATCTAAAGTTACAACAATAATTGCATCACTCTGATAATTTCCTTTAAATCGCCCACCCAGTGCATGTGAAATACGTATGTTCCTGCCAACAGTGTATAAGTGTTCCATTTCTCCACATCCTTGCCAACATGTTACATTTGTCATTTTAGTAATAGCCATTCTTATTGGTGTAAGATGGTAACTCACTATGGGTTTAATTTACATTTCTCTGATAATCGGTGATGTTGAGCAGCTTTTCCAGTTTGTTGGCCATTTGTATGTTTTCTTTTGAAAAATGTTTGTTCATTTCCTTTACTCACTTTTTAATGAGGTTCTTTGTTTTGTTGTTCAGTTATTTGAGTTCTTTGCAAATTCTGGAAATCAGTCCCCTGTTGGATGCATGACTTGCAAATATTTATTTTCTCCCATTTTGTATGTTGTCTGTTCACTCTGTTGAAGTCTTACACATAAATTATTTGCCTAGACCAACGTGTGGTTTTCCCTTGATTTTTTTCTAGTATTTCTGTAGTTTCAGTCTTACATGTTAGTCTTTGATTCATCTTGAGCTGATTTTTGTATATAGTAAAAAAATGAGTCCAATTTCATTCTTTTGCATATGGCAATCCAATTTTCCCCACATCATTTACTGAAAAGTGTGTCCTTTCCCCAGTGCATGTTTTTGTTGACTTTGCTAAAGATCAGTTGGATGTAGGTATGTGGCTTTTTTCTGGGTTCTCTATTCTGTTTCATTCATCTGTGTATCTATTTTTATACCATTACCCTGCTATTGTGGTTACTACTGCCTTGTAGTATATTATTAATATCTTAGTGTGGCACATTTGTTACAGTTGAAGAGCCAATGATTATACCTTATTATTAACCTAAGGTCATAGTTTACCTAATACTCACTGTTCGTGCTGTATATTCCATAGGTTTTAACAAATATATAATAACATATATCACCTTTACAGTATCATACATAATAGTTTCACTATACAAGAAGTCTCTATGTTCCATCTATGCATCCCACTCTCCCTCTCCCCAGATATTTTTTGACTAAGAAGAAATTTGGATCATTCAAAATATCCACTTGCTTCATATTCCTCAGAACTACTCTGTGAATAAAGTCTATCTATTCTCCCCCTTAAATCTCTCAAATACATGTGATTTTTATGTCTGATGACTACTTAGTTTATTATGTCAGCCTCCTAACTTACCTTTTTCTGACCTCATTTCACTCCCTAAAATCTTTCTCCATATTGTAAGTACAAAATTCTTTGTAAAATAAATTCTGATAACGTCAGTCATAGCTTGTAAATCTCTAGTGTTCTAGTGTTCAGATTAAAGTTCAGCTTTCTTAGCACAGCATCTTCACTTGATTGTAGTCACCTTTCCAGCTTTACCTTTACAGTTATGTGCATGTTCTGTGATGCCTCAAACGCTAGGCCTTGGTGAATATCTCAAAGTACAGTTACTTCCTTTACTTTGTTAGTCAAGTGTTTGCATTTTTTTTTTTTTTTTGAGATGGAGTCTTGCTCTGTTGCCAAGCTGGAGTGCAGTGGCACAATCTCGGCTCACTGCAACCTCCACCTCCTGAGTTCACACGATTCTTCCTCCTCAGCCTCTAGGACTACAGGTGCGTGCCACCACACCCGGCTAATTTCTGTATTCTTAATAGAGATGGAATTTCACCATGACCAGAATGGTGTCAATATCTTGACCTCATGATCTGCCCGCCTTGGCCTCCCAAAGTGCTGGGATTACAGGCATGAGCCACGGAACCCGGCCTGAATTATTTGGGATTCAGTTTTATCTTGTGGGATTTTTTTCCTTATGATTTTCTATGACAGCTCCTACATAACTTCTTCAGCTGAATTTTGACTATTTATTTGTTCTCCTTGTGATTATTTTTTTTTAACAGGGTCTCACTCTGTTACCCAGGCTGGAGTGCAGTGGCACAATCTCGGCTCACTGCAACCTCCGTTTTCCAGGCTCAAGCTATTCTCCCATCTCAGCCTTTCTCCTGAGTAGCTGGGACTACAGGCACATGCCATCACAACTGACTAATTTTTGCATTTTTTTTTTTGGTAGAGATGAGATTTCACCATGTTTCCCAGACTGGTCTCAAACTCTTGGGGTCAAGCGATCCACTCATCTCATCCTCCTAAAGTTCTGGGACTATAGCCATGAGCCACTGCACCGACCTCTCCTTTTGTTTCTATCACTGAACTTATTTAATTAAATTTTTACTATTCATTTATAAGTTCTGACTTTCATTAAGCCATGCCTTCATTGAGTTTAGAAACTGTGTTCCATTCATTTTATAATTCTCCATGCTAAACAAATGGCTTGGCACCCAGCTTAGCACATAGTAAGATTGGGTAAATGCAAGAATGAATGGATAGTGGAGGTTGAGAGACTCAGAGCCCCCAGAGTCAGTAGGTAAACAAATAATAGTAAAAACACACTGTGAAATCTGGGAGAAGAAAAGAGTAGACGTAGAGAGAAACCTGCGTAAATGGAGCTACTGATGAAACCACAGAAAGCATAACTGCTGCTGAGAACAAACTGCCCCGTTGGCAGCTCATTGCATGGTGTGATGTAGAACTATCAAGAGGGGTGACAACTCCCCAGTATGAAATGGGGTCCCAACTGCAGAAACCTCTGAGGTGGAAACAAGGTAGTTTAGATGAGTTGGTCGTTGCTTTCGGTGTTCAGTGACTGTGGACCCATTTATCTTCTGACAAGCCCAGGGCAAGTGTCTTGAAAAACAGCCAGAATATTTATGGCACAGCTGGGGCCATGCAGAGCTGTTCACATTTTAAAAATGAGGGAAAGAAAATAATTTGTTGATAATGCAAGTAATGGGAAGTTTGAGACAAAGAGAAACTGTCTTATTGAAATTTATTGTAATAGATACTAACTACACAGCAGAGAGTTAGGCACAACTTGGCAGTTAGTTCATTCTTTGGGAAAGCAAGGTTCTAAAATTTTCAGAAAAAAGGAACATTCTGAGGCCCAAGGCTATGGTTCAAGAGGGGAACATCTTTAAATAATGCAGTGGTAGTGTTCTAATCCCAAATTATCTCAGTGAGGAGGCGACAGCAAGCAGATGCCCAGATCACTACAAGGAGCTGGAAGATCAGAGGGATAAGAGACAAGCAAGGAAATTGAAAGGAAATGCATGAAATAACAAAACAAAACAGGGATATTCACTGGAAAGTGTGTGTAAGTAGGGCCAAGTGAAATAATGAACTTCAATTGGTGAAAAATGCTGAAGAAAACAAAAGTTATGGCAGAATTGCTTTCTAAACTCTGGTTAGCAGAGGAGGTCAATGTTTAAGGAATACTGGCTGGCATTAACGGACAATAATGTGAAGCAGAATCACTGCCTTCATATATAAACCATTGGTTCATTTTTTTGTGCTAGCACAGTGGCTTCTGGCTGTGTGAATTTAGACGGTCACTTTATGAAACTGAATCTTAGCTTTCTTACCTACAAAATAGACAGACCTAGTTCAGTGGTGGATTATGTCAAATAATTAAATTAGACATCATATGATTCAGCATTGTGTTGGCATTTACTTGGTCCTCAATAAACAAATAAATCTATCTTTCCTTTAATGCCTTGTAAAAGCCTGCTTTCAGGTTCAATTAGAAAACTATTTCAAGACTCTGGAACAATTTGTGTGTGTGCGTGTGTGTGTGTGCATGCATGTGTGTCACTGCACTGCTGAAAATCAGAATGGTATCAGAGTATCAGAGATGGTTATATATTTAACTTTTTGAGAAACCATTGAATTATTACATTGTTTATTTGATATACCAGTGAATTTGATGTGCAACTGTGTCAATATTTACAAATGTTTTATTTGGAAGAAGATCTGTGAACCCTCAGAAAGGAAAAAGTGATCCCTGGAAGGTGGTATCAATTCGCCAAGAACAGATCATCTCAAGTTAGGCTAACCTCTTTCAATTTGTTTTTCTTTGCTTTTGATAGACTTATTAGACTGGCAAATCAGAATAATTCACAGACCTGGTATGTCTCGATTTCAGCAGTACATTTGGTGTTCTTAGATAGTGAACTTGTGAATCAAAAGGAAAATGTGGTACATAAATAAATAGATTTGTAATTAGTTAAAAACTTTCCTAGTACATTAATAAAATATATTTGGGTTAACCTGGCAGATGATTGCATAGTTGAATGTCACATAATGCTGATCTTAGAACCATTGAGTTCAACAGTAATCAGGCTTAGATTAGGATAGCAAAGACATACTAATCAATTCCACAGATAATACATAATTTTAAGGGCATATATATTTTATGTAAATTTTATTACTGTAAAAGTACATGCTCATTAAAGACAATTAAATCTAGGCAAAAGAAAAATGCATGAATTAAAGTACAAAAGTATGATTGTATTTTAACATATTATTTTATTGCAGATTTAATTGATAGCCAGTTCAAATAGATGCAGTGTATCAAAACCTTTCTCCTTAAGATAATGTTGATAAGTTGGTTGTTGTTCCTTCTGATAGCTTTTTCTGAAAAATCTGAGAATCATTTTACATACATCTTCTCTGCATTTAGCTTCTTACTGTCAATTTAACTCTTGATTTGTTGAATTATGCTTTCAATAGATATTTCAACAAAAGGGCATATATATTTTATTTTCTAAACTCCTGTATTTCTGCAGATTTGTCTCATTTCTGGTTTTTTACATATGAAGAATAATGACTGGTAGGATTCAAGTTTATATTCTCTAGCATGTAAGACTTCACAGAAGAGAAATGATCTGAGTTATTTTTCTTCCTTTTAATCTGTCTCCCTCCTATTTTAAAATCATATGCCTACAGGATATTTTTGACAGAATTTTGTTAGCATGGGTACAAGTAATATTTGTTTCTTTCCATTGGATTTCCATGGAATGTAGTGACTTCTTTCCATTTTCATGCTATCTTTTTGTTGTATTTGAGGATATTTTTTTCCAATTACAACTTTGTTTATAATATTTACTCTGGTTGTTTATATGAATATCAGCAACTTCTGTTTATTTCTTTAGAATAGCCCTCTGTTCTCTAGCCTCTTTAACTGTAGACCTTTTATTTTCACTTCTGTTCCATTTCTTTGTTCTTTTACTCTGGATTCAGAGACAGTTTCTGAAATGTGTTCTTCGTTACAATTTATCCTGTTTTCTCTACTCTCCATGTGGATTCATTTGAGCACTTTTAATTTTTCCCTTGCAATTCTTCATTCTATTAATCATTCCCGTTTACATCTTATCTTGTTGACTTTTCATTCCTGGCTCTTTCCTTCTCAGCCTATCTGTACCAGTTCGAAAATTCTTATAAAGAAATGGCACATTTGCTATTTTACAAAGTTATAATTCTTTAAAAAGTGGTGTGATATTTTATCATTTTTATGATTATTGTATTAGGAAGTTGGGAGAGTTGTGTGTGCTTGGCAGAGACATTTTAAACTGAAAAGCCTGGGATGGTTAATATGTTGACTGATAGACTCGGCATTCTAAATGATACCAACCAGGGTGGAACAAAGTGCTACATCAAGATGGATAAATGAAATCTGACATGCAGCTCAAAAATAATCATCTACTTAAGTACAGGACAGGCAATGTGTATTTCCAGGTTACACATATCGCTTCCTGCTCAGCCCATTCTCCATGCTTCCTGAGCAGTGTCACCCACTTCAAAGGCTTCAATTACCACCAAATGCTGAAGGTGTGACATCTGGAGCCCTGGTCCAGGCTAGATACATAGACTCAACTTGTTCAACACTGAGCTCATTAGCGCAACCCTAAACCATTCTACCTACATTATTCATTAGTGGAAGAGCACCGCCATCTACCTGGCCACTCATTCACCCTTAACCCCAGCCTGTCCTTGTTTCCCACAGGACATCATTTGCCACCTAGAGAGGCAGAATGCATCAGAAACGTGCCTCAAAGTTTCCTCTTTGTTTCACTTTTGAAACAGGTGTTCACACATCTAGTTAGCTTCCTTCCTGCTTTGGGGGTGTTCAAATCTATCCATTTCTAGATCATGTGTGGTGTCCCATGCCTGTAATTCCAGCACTTTAGAAGACTGTGGCATGTGGTTCACTCGAGGCCGAGAGTCCAAGGCTGCAGTGAGCTATGACTGTGCCACTGCACTCCAGTCATGTCACTTTAAAAAAAAATTCACCCAATACCTTCTGAGTATTTTTTGAAAGACTAATTTAATCAAGTTATTTCCCTGCAGCCCCTTTTCTCCCCAAGACAAAGTCTGTTGTGATCTCCTGTGAGAAGTCCAAGCTGCTGCATTAGGCACCAAAGGGAATGACATGACAGCCTTGCCTTCCTTCATGGCTTCCCCTTTCCCAGTCCTTCTCATTCACCTGATGTTTCAATCACAAGTTGTCTCCTTTCTGTGCTTTTGCATTTGTTGTTTTATTTTCTATTTCAGAATACTTTACTCACTTCATCTTCCTGAAAAACTTGAATTTTCCATTCAATAATTTATGCTCTCTCCTCTGTGAATCTGTTTTGACCTACTAGACTGAACAATCCCATTTTCCTGGGATTTCCCAGTACTTTTCTCATAAGGGCATTCACAGCCAACTCCCTCGTTTGAAATCACATGCTGTATTCTCCACACTTTTAAGCAGTCATTTCACCCTTGGTGAATGAGTTATTTGCAGTTTAGTTTCTCTCCCACAAACACATATTCAGTTCCTCAGTTTGTTGGTTTGCTTTTCTGAAATTTCACATTTCCTCCAAGTCTGATGAAAGCGTGCTATTTCTTTAATTGTTCTTGAACTTTCCCCACTTCATTTATGTTCTCTTTAAAATCCCTTGTCTCAGCTGGGTGCGGTGGCTCACACCTGTCATCCCAGAACTTTGGGAGCCCAAGGTGGGTGGATCATGAGGTCAGGAGCTCGAGACCAGCCTAACCAACATGGTGAAACCCCACCTCTACTAAAAATACAAAAATTAGCTGGGCGTGGTTGTGCGTGCCTGTAATCTCAGCTACTTGAGAGGCTGAGGCAGGAGAATCATTTGAACCCAGGAGGTAGAGGTTGCAGTGAGCTAAGATTATGTCACTGCACTCCAGCCTCAGCTACAAAGTGAGGCTCTGTCTCAGAAAAAAATAAGAAAAAAATAAAATAAAATCCCTTGTCTCATACTGCTTCTATCATGTTGTACTTTATTGCCTTTTGTGTTTTGTAAGATAATTGTTGTACAAATTTTTTCAACTTTTTTTTTTTTTTGCATTTAAGAGTCTTGCTCTGTCACCCAGACTAGCATGCAGTGATGCCATCATAGCTCACAGCAACTTCAATCTCTTGGGTTCCAGCAACCCTCCTGTCTCGGCTTCTCAAAGTGCTAGGATGACAGGCATAATCTACCACACCTGATCCTGGTTACATTATTTTTTTGCAAATATTTTTATTCTTACAATCACCAACATTTTCCCTTTCCTTAGGTAATTAATATTTTCAATTTGGAGAAAACTGTCTTAGGTGTCTGGCTCTGCCTATTTATGGATGGATAGAGAGAGGTAATCTAGATAATAAAATAGGATCATCCTGTAAACCTATTCTTAACAAAATTATTACATTTATTTTTGCTTGACTTTGAGGAACAATGAATAAAAGTAAAACTAAAGATATTGCTGAAGTTTGAATGTATATTTCTTTATTACAAGAAATATTAGTTCCTAAATTATTCTGTAGTTATAAAGTCAAATATAAAAACCTTAAGAAGTTGCTTTACTTTCAACTATCTGCTTCAAGTATTTTAATCTGCACTATGGAAGATAAGATTATTAGACACATATACAAATAGCTTCCTGTTTTCCTTGGTGTTACTTTCCATTATTTTGTTTAGTGTTATATTTACATGGCAAAATTTATGAATTTATATTTCTTCTTCACATAATTATCCAGAGTTGCTAAATATTAAGTTCTATATGTAAATGAATTCAGTGCTTGCTGAATACCTGTATTTTTATCATAGTTCACATCTTATTAGCTATCTTTGTATGTTTTGTGGAAAACACTTAAACATGTGAAAAAAAATAAAATTAATATAACAAGGCAAGGTATGATGACTCAAGCCTGTAATCCCAGCACTTTGAGGCCGATGCTGGTGGATCACATGAGGTCAGGAGTTTGTAACCAGCCTGGCCAACATGGTAAAACCCCATCTCTACTAAAAATACAAAAATTAGCTGGGTGTGGTAGTGCATGTCTGTATTTCCAGCTACTTGGGAGGCTGAAGCAGGAGAATTGCTTGAACCCAGAAGGCAGAGATTTCAATGAGCAGAGATCCTGCCAATGCACTCCAGCCTGGGCAACAGAGCAAGACTCCATCTCAAAAAAAAAAAAAGTAATATAACAAACACTTATGCCCCACCCTTACATGTAAAAAATATTAATCAATTTGCTTCAAATTATGTTTTGTGAAATAAAATCTTGTAGATAGTATTAAATACACATTAGAACTTATATACAGTTTTTTTCTAGTCTACCCACAGTGATTTAATGACATGACTTCAGTTTTTCTCTCTGTATAAATTTTACCATATATAATATGCATCTGTAGCTAAAATGTAGGATTATTTTACATATTTTATTATCTCTTAATTTCTTAATATTTTGATATTTTATATCTTAAATATATTTAATGTATCATCTTTTAATATCTTTAAAATGTGTATAAGTAGTATTGAACTGTATGTAATTTACAAATAGTAGGAAATAGTCTATGTATTGTCTTTTAAAATCAATATTTGGTACATACAGAGCTAGTTCATCTATTTAGACACCATATAGTACATTTTATTTTAGCTATACAATCATATCGTGTTTATCTATCCAACACTGGCATTTGGATTGTTTCAATATTTTGCCAGTGTGCCAATATTGACAGTGCTGCAGTGTGCATTCCTATACATGTTTTGTGAACAACACATGGATATGTTTCTTGCAATGCATCCCTTGAAATAGAATCACTGGCTCATCCTATTTAATTTTATTAGATATTGCCAAATTGCTCTTTAATGTGGTTTTGCAAATTTACATTGCCAGTAGCTGGCAATGTAATGAGAGTACACATTGTTTATCAATGTAGTAAATATTTGATGATTACACGTCTTTCACTTTTGAAAATCTGATGAGTATCACATGCTATTTTATAACTATACTAATTTGCAGTTTCCTGATTATGACTGAAACATTACATTTTTTTCATAAGTTTATTTTCATTTGGGCTGCTTCTGCACATTTTCTATTCATATGTTTTATGCTTTGGATAAATTGCAACATTTCTTTTAATCTTATCAGTCTTACACATCTGTTATATGTGTACAATCATTTTCTTCCAGTCTGTGCCTTATGTATTATTTTCCTTATAGCATCTTTATTATGAAAAGATTTTAATATTAATATAGCCATCTTGATAAATTATTCTCTTTAGCATTTGTTCCATTTGTATGTTCTTTAAAAATATCATCCTTAACTCCAGGTCATATGATTTATTTTAAAAATTATACAGTATTGACTTTCACACATAGATCTTTTATCCATCTGGAATTTACTTTGGAGAATATTATTTAACCTATAAGGATAAATATTTTTACAGCATCATTTATTGAATAATACATGCTTTCCCCCTCTGATTTTTAAATAAACATCTTATTTGCAATATACTGGTTTATGTTTACAGGAAAGTAGAACCGACAAAGTAGATTTGGCCAAGTTTCTCCAATTTGAAGGTATGTATACCTCTTTCCCATATTCTGCTTTATAGAAGCACATCATTAACACAGTCATCACGCAAGGTTGAAGGTATATTAAGTTCTACTTCCCAGAGGAGGGAGTATCTATATAAGTTATTGAAAATTCTCCTCTATGAAAGCTTTATCTCTTCTCTCCTTATGTATTTAGTCATTCATTAATTTATAGTACTATAGATTTATGAATATTTTATTCTTCAAATTGTAATCCAATAGTGCCATAGTTATTTTGTTCCTCAAATTGTTTTAGCTTTGGCCATTGGTTACTCTTTTGGGTTGTATCTCAGAGTGATGGTAAGCTGAGTGCAAGGGCTACTGGCCCAGCCTGTCATCATGGGAATTGCATATCACCTAAGTACTGATTGAAAAAAAAAAAAAACGAACAACAACAAAAGCAGAAATGTAGGATGTTCTTTACATCCTTGGAAAGTGAAAACTGGCCACAACTGAAAGTTTCTCTAGCCGTGTGCCATCTTCCTTGTGGAAGGATGCCAGAAGGCAAATCTTCTTGCACATATGAAGAAGATTCTCAGAACAGTAAGGCTTGTGATTCTTTCCATGCAGCTGCATTCCAGGAGTGTGGCTGCGCATCAGATACAGAGACTCAATCTGTCCAAGGCTGTGTTGCTGAGGCCATGCAGGCAGGCTTGTGAAAGGCCTCAGCTTCCAATGGGGAAGGGTGTCTGAGGTCTCCATCTCCTCTCCACACCCTAGTTGGAAATCACAGTTGTTAGTTTATTTCCCACACACAAAAGACGTTTGTCTGTGTTTACAGGGAGGTGGAGAGAGTGGCAAAGTGAGGTGGCATTTTTTGGGCATGTACGCGATCTGCAAGCAGTGGTGTGCTGCTGTCTGGTGACAATTCAGTGACAGCACATTGCTCAGGTAAAGTTGTCTTTGGTGGGAGTAATGACATTATAGAAATCAGAGCTTTTTATTTATTGACTTTTTTTGGAGGGACTGTTGTTGAACAGGTCTATGCTCTGTGAACAGGTCTGTGGTCTACTAATCATAGACCATAATTGCTGCACACACTGTACTAGAGACTGTAGTAATTGTCTTACAAACAAATCTCATATCATCTTCCCAAGTCTCTGGAATGTGGGGATAGCATTTTTTCTATTTCACTGAGGGAAACAGGATCTAGGAAATGAAGAGACTTCTCACTGTTATATGGCAGCTCTTTGAAGATCTGGTCTTGGGACTCAACCCTGTACCTTTCTCCTATCAGCATGTTGACTTTTCCCTGCATCTGCAAGGCCTTCCTTGGGACCCTTGTCCCTTGCTGCCAAGAAGCCAGCTGGTTCTGAGAAGGCATGTCTGTCTTTCTCGTTCTTATTATCCAGGATCTGTTGCTCTCTGCTGCTTGCCCCTCCCAGTGAACACTCCAAGACATGAGGGGTGGGATAGGTGCTCTCTCAGTGTTTGCTGGTGCATATGCTGTGCCGGGGAAGAAACTGAGTGCACATGATGGGTGAATTGCCTGAGGTACCCCAACATTGGTTCAACTCTGGTTGAGCATCCACTCTGCACAGACACTGTGCTGAGCATGTATGAGGAGAGCAGGCCATATACTGTGCTCCTTGCAAAAGCCCCTCCATCAGGCAGCTTGCTGTTTAGTATGGGAAGTGAGAGAGACATGGAAATGCCAGCAGAACAACCCGGAGTGATGTGTCAGGTGTGTGAGCCGAAGGCAGTGTGGAGGGAATAATTACCCTCAGCTGTGGTGGCAGAAAGGGGCTGGGCTGTGAAGAAGGTGCAAGATTTAGAAAGTGACGGTGCATGGAGCATTCCAGGTAAAGAGGCAGTGCAGGTGGGGTAAACCCAGGTAGGGACCCACAGTGAACTCTGGAAAAGCCTTGGGTTGTGGGAAATAAGCAAAGACATGGACACTGTCAGACAGACGTCTGAGTTCCAACCCTGAGAATTAATAAACTTTGAGCAATGTAACTTTTCCAAACTTATTTCTTTTCTTTGTTCTTTTTCTAGAAACAAATGAAAAATACTAATATCTGCTTCATGAATGTTGTTTGCATTAGAAAAAAATAGATAATACATTTTAAAATGTTGGTGCGATGTTGGACATAGAAGAGATACCAGAGAACCCCATTCAGAGTTTCTTTGCTCTATTCCTGGGTTTAGATTAGGTGAACAGGGCTCATGGGGGGAGCCAAGTTGAACATGAGATTGAACCCCATCAGGGAGGGCCTGCAATATGAGATCAGGGATTTCTTTCTTTTTAAATTTTTACTTGTATAGATTGAGGGAGTAGTACAAGTGCAGTTTTGATGCGTGGATATATTACATAGTGACAAAGTCTGGGATTTTAGTGTAATCATCACCCAAATAGACAGAGTACATAGTACTCATAAGATAATTTCTCCTCCTTCATCCCCCTCCCACCCTTCTGAGTCTCCAGTGTCTGTTATTCTACTCTCTGTGCCCATGTGTACACATTATTTAGCTCTCTCTTATAAGTGAGAGAATGTGGTATTTGGCTTTCTATTTCTGAGTTATTTCACCTAGGAAAATGACCTCCAGTTCCATCCATGTTGCTGCAAACATAATTTTGTTCCTTTTTATGGCTGAGTAGTATTCCATGGTGTATATGTACCACATTTTCTTTATCTAGCCAAAGATAGTGCCAATGTTGATGGGCATTTAGATTGGTTCTGTATCTTTGCTATTGTGACTAGTGCTGTGATAAACATAATTGTGCATATCTTTTTGATATAATGACTTTTTAAAAATTATACTTTAAGTTCTAGAGTACGTGATGTGCAGAACGTGCAGGTTTGTTACACGTGCCATGGTGATTTGCTGCATCCATCTCCTTGTCATCTACATTGGGTATTTCTCCTAATGTTAGCCCTCCCCAATCCCCACACCCACTGCTATCCCTCTCCTACCCCTCACACCCCCTGACAGGCCCTGGTGTGTGATGTTTCCCTTGGTGTCCATGTGTTCTTATTGTTCAACACTCACTTATGAGTGAGAACATGCAGTGTTTGGTTTTCTGTTCTTGTGTCAGTTTGCTGAGAATGGTGGTTTTCAGCTTCACCCATGTCCCTGCAAAGGACAAGAACTCATCCTTTTTTATGGCTGCATAGTATTCCATGGTGTATATATGCCACATTTTCTTTATCCAGTCTATCATTGATGGGCATTTGGGTTGGTTCCAAGTCTACTATTGTAAACAGTGCCACAATAAACAAACATGTACATGTGTCTTTATAATTGAATGTTTTATAATCCCTTGTGCATATACCCAGTAATAGGATTGCTGGGTCAAATGATATTTCTAGTTCTAGATCCTTGAGAAATCACCACACTGTCTTCCACAATGGTTGAACTACTTCTTTTCCTTTGGTAGATATCCAGTAGTGGGATTGCTAGATCAAATGGTGGTCTTATTTTTAGTTCCTTGAGAAATCGCTATGCTGTTTTCTATAGTGGTTGTACTAATTTTCATCCCACCAATGATGCATAAGTGTTCCCTTTCCTCTGCTTCCTCACCAGCATCTGCTATTTTTTAGGTCAGGGATTTCTGTGCTGAATGGCAGATGGATGAGAGTTTCTGTCAGGAGTTGGGCATGATCAGTGGCACTTTGGAAAGATGAGCTGTGTGAATAAGCTAGACAAGGAAGCTGTGGACTCCTATGCTAGGTAAGAATGTGGCCTCCAGGGACAGCCAGAATGGAGGAAGCACCAGTTGATTACTTTGCTTAATTCATCTATTAACTGTCATTATTTTTGAATTGTGGTGAATTTTCCATGAATGTAATTGTTGGCCACTTATAATAGTTTATTGGTTAGATGTTGAACGTTATACCTTATATTTCTTTTATTGTTCTGATTAAACCTCCAGTACAGTGTTAAATACAGGTGGTGTTTTAAGGAAATCTTGTCTGGTTCTGATTCCAGGGAAAAGGTTTCAATATTCGTATATTACCTATGTTGTTTTTAATAAGTTTATTTTAGACTAAATCAAATTACAGAAGTTGCATTCTTTTAAATTTAATAAGTTATTTGTGACTTATTGTTGAATTTTAATGTGTGTTTTCACATTTATTCTAAATAATCATGATTTTTCTCCCTTTCTTTGGTCAATAATAAGGTGTTATACATAATTTATTTTTGGTTAACCACTTTTGCATTTTTTAGTATACCCCAATTGGTATCAGTAAACTGTGTTTTTATATATAATTTAATTCATGTAACAGTGTTTTTCTTAGAATATTTATATCTCTCTTTGCAAAGATACAAATATTTTTTGTATCTTTTATTAAAAAAAAGACATCTATTATTTTGTGAGTTTTTTTTTTTCCTATTATCTGGTCAGATTGTGTATTAATGTAATGCTGGCAAGAAACAAATTGAAAAACATTCCCTTTCTTCTCTTTGAGAGAGTCTGAGCAGTTTTGATATATTACTTCCTTAAATATTTGGAACATTTTCAAAATATGATCCTGGTGTTTTTTACTTGTGGAATATTGTCATTTGCTGATTTGATCTTTTTAAATAGTGAATTAATTTTGTTTAATATATAGAGGAATGTAGTTATTTTATGCCATTTTGTGTCAGTTTGAGTAAGTTGGGTTTTCTGCATCATCTATTGAAATCTCTGTTGTCAGACTTTTGATCCTATGTATTTCACAAAATTCTGTTATAATACTCCTATGTAGAGCAGGCCTTTGTTTTGATTCCAATATGGTCATTTGTGTTTTGTAATCTCTTTTCCTTTATTAGTTTTGTTAGTGGTTTATTGACTATATTAATATTTATAAAAACAACTTTTAGCCCTGGTTTCTGTTGTATTTATTTTCCATTTCATTGAGGTTTCTTCTTATCTTTATTATTGTCTTCATCTTGTATTCTTTCCACTTGATATTTCTTGTTTGATTCTTGAGAAAGAAGGTGAGGTGATTGATTTTCAGTGTTTCTGGACTCCTGCCCTGCAGAGATCCTCTCTGTTGCTGTAACCTGCTTTATGTGACGTAGAGTTCAGAAAATGTTTATTGGCCTCTGTGCCTGATTTTTCTGTGCTTTTACATTATTAGCTTTTCTGTAGGTTTTTTCCTCTTTATATTAATTTGAAGGACTTATTGGCCAAGATCATGCCACTGCACTCCCAGCCTGGGCGACAGAGCAAAAATCAGTCTCAAAAAAAGGTCTTTTATATTTTAAAACAATGATATGTTTTCCCTTAGCTCTTTCTTCCTCAATCTAAAATAAATAGTATCTCTCTGTATGATAGTAATTGGTTTACCAACATATATTACAAAGAATATGCCTTAAATTGGAGCTTATGGATAAAACTTTCAGCATTTATTTTCATAATCATTCCACTCACTATGTTTAAGTGGAGTCTTTCCACC
>CAUYLG010062329.1:0-14355 GCA_963573385.1 Cacajao melanocephalus
AGCACAATTATTGGCATAAAAGAGGTTTTTAATACCCATTTTTAGACTGCATTCTAGCCTGGGCAATAGAACAAGAATCTCGTTCTCTCTCCCTCTTTCTCTTCCTCTTTCATTCTCTCTTACATTCTTTTTTTTTCTTTCTTTCACTCTCACTTTTTTTCCTCTCTTTTTCTTTCTAAAAAAAAAAAAAGAATAAGGATGAATTTTAGAGTACAGCAAAATGAGTAGGAGGAAAGTGAGATGCAAGAAGGTATGGTGAGCTAAAAAAATTAGTAATCATATGGGAAATGTCAATAAATACTGTCTATATTAAGAAGTATTTACTTGGTGGAGTAAGAAAGAAGAGCATGATTAAAATACTAGCAACATTTTACATAACTCAGGAAATGTATATGTGGGGTAGCACTTAGAAGTTAGTGTGAGTGCTCCAAGATCCTGATACTCTTTAGGATGGAAATTAATGAATGACTTTACACTTCGTTGATCTAAGTACTTACAGGAAATTTTCAGATAACCTGAAGAATATCAATATAATATAACTTTCAAACCAGTAGAGAGAAAACATTCTGAAATAAGGGAAAAACACTTTAGAAATCCTAACTTTGATAGATCCCCAAAAATGCAAGAAAGAAGAAAAAGCATAGAAAAAGAAATGGCATAGTATGTAATAAATGGTTGCAATAAATATAAACTGCCTATCTCACCAGATTAATAAAAAAAAAGTCTACCTTGTTCAATATAGACACTTTACAAAAGACAGAAAGCACAAGGGCAGAAAAAGACAAAAAGTAGAATTAAGGAAAATGAAACAAGCCAATATACCTAGTTAGAACAGCTACATCAATATTAGCCTTGCAAATATTAAAGTGAAAAGCATTCATAGGAATAGAGTCTCAAAAATAATAGAAATTTCAACTGAAGTAGGTATAGCAATTCTAAATAAAGTAAAAAATAAAAAAGAATATATAGAGAAAAACAGAGAAAACTATTAAATTGTATTTCAAGTAACTTGAAATACAATTTTTTGTATTTTTTGCTCAAGCAGCAAAAAAGTAAATCGAACAACAAGATAACCAGAGTTAATCCAATTAATACATAAAAGATCATGTTCCCCCGAATTAGAGCATGCACATTTTCCTTAAGCATATATAAAAGATTTAGAAGGAAAATGATAAAGGAATGTTTTTGGGACCTCTGATAGGGAAAGATTTTTTAGAAAATCTGCAAAAGATAAAGATTTCTTAGAAAAGATTTCTTAGAAAATCTGCAAAAGTTGACTACATAAAGTCAACTGTCTTATTTAAAACCTCTCGGGAAATAGTTTTGCTGACTGATTCAGAAACACTCTAGGTCAGTCAACTAATCAATGTCTACTTAGTGTAACACTCTTTTCACTACACAGTAAGTAGCATCTTAGGGTTTTTTACATAAAAACAAAAGCATGGTATCAAATATTACACACACACAAATTTACCAGTATCTTTTTAACCAATGTGAGGATTTTCTTCCAGTCTTAGGAGATATGGAATTATTTCTAACACAAGGGTTATATTTATTAGTCTTCCACTGAGTCATCATAAAAACAGAAGTCACATTGTCACTATTTCTTGCTTGTCTAACCCAGCCTCTGTGGTACCGTCGTCAGTTATTCATGGCTCTTAGGCTTTCCTTTAGAGTACTGTCTCTCTTCCACTGGTTAGCCACAGGCTTTGGGTGGAATTGACTCCATCCGAAAGCAGAAATGATAGGCACTGCTTTACGGAAATCAGTCAGCCTAATAGCATTCCTTTTGCCTCAGAGATTGGTTCAGAGATGGGCAAAAACCCAGTCTAAGCAAGCAGCTTGTGACTTACTTTCCTCCAACTGGTGATCCAGTTAGGGCAGCATGTGGAATATGCTGCTCTGTATGTGAAGCCAGATACTCATGGAAAACATTTTAATACTGTGACGGAAGATACAGCTTCGAGACAAAGACACAAGCTTGGGTAGAGTCATTCATTCATTCAGGAAGCATTTGCTGAGTGCTTAATAAATGCTGGGCCCTGAGAAAAAGCAAAATCTTATTCAGCACATTCTGACACTGGGGACAATGAATAGTTGATAGCTTCCACACTTAATTAGAAACAAAGATTATCTCTTAAAACCTCATTCTTGTATCTAGGAAGACTTTTGTTTTCCCAATCAGAAATTGTAGTTCCAGAAAAAGAACAAGACAATGAAAACATTGTATAAAAGGTTTCTTTCAAACTTTTTTCAATTGACAGTTTTTCACCCCAATCATCATGATGCAGAGAGGCTTCAGAAACACAAGTGACTCTGTGTTCAGACCAAGTACTTGGCCTCGAGAAGATGAATGATCAGACCAACTCACCATATGATTATAAGGGTCAGGTAGTTTAAAAAGAAATTACAATCTGAATTGAACCATGGATGAACAGTGTTGCTATTGAGCTTCAAATCCCAGCTAATAAGCATAACCTTGTAAAGAGAGGTTACTGTTTGGGAAACTGCATGTTCTTGCAGGAGGGCAAAGCTTTTGCAATATAAATAGTTGTAAGGGTACTAGCTTTCATCTTTAATGCCTTAACCCTCTGTGTTTAGAGTTTTTGTATCCAGGGCTGAATTGAGAATTTTAGAAGCCTTGAACACTGAAGAGATTATAATAACAACCCCATGTGTAATTTATAAAATCTTCAAAAGAAAATTTACTTTCTCAAAATGTTATAAAACCCATAAATACTGAAATGAAAATGGCTTCATTTTTACATTTTATTTCGAGACACTACATAAATTCATCAAAGATAAACTTTTCTTAGTCATTCCTGATTCCTCTGTTTTGCTGGTGCCCTCAGAGACTCAGCATAGATTGCATTACAAGTATCTACTGATTTTCATGTAATTTTCCAAAATACAAATGGAGAAGAAGAAGAGTATTTCTGAGAGGAATTTGATTATGTATGGTGAAGAGTATGTTTTGAGTTTATTTTCTTCCTGAATAGGTCTAATCAGGAGCACCCTTCAATCCTAAATGTATCTTTCTCTTACACAATGACAAGGTAATGTGGGTTTGGGGAAACAATGCAAGTTTTAATCTTGGCACTGTAGAATGCTTGGTTTACATTAAAGATGATTGGAGGAGATACTCAGTTGGGTAAGGGTCACTGTGATTCAAAAGGCCACGTGAGGCCTATTGCTCTGGCAAAATTTAATATGCAAGAGTTGGTAGGAATGTGCCTCAGAGAAGTAAGCTGAGCATTTCTGACGAAATAAAGAATACTTGAAGATCTGCTCTTTCCTCATCCTCAAAGCTGTTTATGATTTGTAAATTTTTTTTTCTTTGATCATAGTATTAAGAGCAAACTAAAAGACCAACAGCTCTTGCTTAAGGATTGCAATATGACATTTGAGTATTATAATTGTTTTTTGTTTTCTTTTTTAAATATAAAAACCTCCTGGAGCTCTCTGGAATACAGCAAAGAAAAAAAAAAAAAAAAAAAAGTTGGCTTTCTTTTTTCTTTTTTGATGAATTCTTAACTGGAAAAACTTTTGTCATATCTGGATCTTTAAAAAAAGTAAATATTCATTGAGGAAAACAGTGCATCTCAGTTCCTTACTTTTTATTTCAATACTTTTTCTCTAATTTTTGTTTCTCTCCTTAAGACTATTTCTAAATTATCTAAATTTAGTGACATGATTATCTCTTATATAATGGTACTATTACTCGGAAAGCGTTATTCTTTTTCATTGAAACATAATTCATCATTGAGAAATAAAGGCACTCACAGAAATGCAGGCAAACGCATGCTACAATGGCACAATTTTATGTTTTGAATAGCATTTAAGTCACAATTTAATATGTGCTGCTTTTCTTTGGGTCATCAATTGTATTACATTTTCTTAGATTCCTAGTTTCTTTGCCCTTATAATTCCTTTAAAAATGATGATGGCTGTTGGGTTGGGAAGGGAAAGCAATTAACAGGGAAAGGAAAATATTCTTTCAAAATCAGTCCTTTAAGGAGGTAAGTTGTTCCATTTAAATTACAATACTCAACTAGAAGATTTTGGAAGAAATGCGAACACTATAATTGAACCACAGTGCCTCTTATTTTGCCCCTGTATGCCTTTCCCTTTTAACCCGTAAAGAGATAGTTTTATTGATATTCTCTCCAGTGGATATTAACCTCAGTTATATAGCTGAAACAACCAGAAGGAGAACCCATGCTTTTCCCCCTTATAATAGCCATCATAATGTTAAGTAAAGTTATGCTGGATGAGTTAGGCAGGCAAGG
This sequence comes from Cacajao melanocephalus, assembly GCA_963573385.1. Taxonomy (NCBI): domain Eukaryota; kingdom Metazoa; phylum Chordata; class Mammalia; order Primates; family Pitheciidae; genus Cacajao; species Cacajao melanocephalus. Next base: position 4,290 of record CAUYLG010062329.1, read on the forward strand.
AAGACTTTATTCAAGACTGTTGCAAAAGAGATCAGAACTGTTGCAATAGGGGAGAAATTGGACTCAATCACACTGAAACAAAAGGTAGGAGAATTTTAAGCGTTGAGGTGAGTTAGTAAGTCTGAAAGACACTAGACATGAGGTTGGTAATGGGATCAGCCTATTCTATGTTTGCTAATTGGCACCTACTGAAGTTGGGCCTCTCCTTTCCCACAGATACAGAGATAGAGGTGCAATTTTTCTTGCTGATTACATTTCAAAGGCATGGTTCTTAGGCTTTGGAGAAATACACTCTTGGGTTGTAGATTTACCTCTCAAAAATATAGAGAAAGAAATAAGCAAGTTTTTAAAGTAAATGATCTAAGAAAAGGGGCCTATACTCATGAAGAAACCCATCTAAAGTTTAGTCAAGGTGAGGAAAATGTTGAAGCTGTCTTAGTCATAATTGCTACTACTTGTTGAGCACTTCATGCCAGGTACCAAGCTATATGTTCTACTTATATTTACTGGCAATCTTCCCATCAATCCATTTGGAGTAGCTTTTATTGTCCCATATTATGAAAGAGAGACTTTACAGAGGAGAAATCTAGGGCTCAAAGAGTTTAAGTAACTTACACACAGTCACATAGCAAGTAAATGCTAGAGCCAGAATTTGAACTAGGGAGACTGCCTTTCTGTAGAGATCATACTTTTAATTACTAAACCATCCTACTTCATCTGTACTTCTATTGAATATTCAGAGAAGTGGCAGGATCATTGCCAAATACTTCTAGAGAAGATACTTATAAAAGATTTGCTGTTGTCAAATCATCTTGGGAAGAATGCCCTTTGTCACTATGGCAACACAGTATTTATGCATACTTATCTGGACCCTGGGCATGCCTGCAAATGCAACATCATGTCTCTTACTGTCAATTTTGGAGGATCCCCAGTTGATGTAGCTCTGTACTTGCTCATAAAAATTAATTATAGTAGGAAAAAATGAGGAAAAACCATAGCCATTAAAAACACATGTTAGAAGCTGGACTTGGTGGCTCATGCCTGTAATCCTAGTACTTTGGGAGGCTGAAGTGGGTGGATCACTTGATGTCAGGAGTTTGAGACCAGCCTGACCAACATGGTGAAGCTCCATCTCTACTAAAAATACAAAAATTAGCCAAGTATGGTGGAGCATGCCTGTAATTGCAGCTACCCAGAAGTCTGAGGCAGAAGAATTACTTGAACCTGAGATAGGGAGGTTGCAGCGAGCCGAGATTGCACCACTGTACAGCATGGGTGACAGAGTGAGACTGTCTCAAAAAAAAATTAGAATGCAAGGTTGATTCAATATCTGAAAATAATATAATGTATTAATGGAATAAAACAAAAACCCATGTTTTTGACAAAATCCAATACTCATTCATGATTAAAAAAAAAAACTCTCAGCAAACTAGAAAGAAATTTCTTCAGCTTGATTGATAAAGGGGCATCTTCAAAAAACTCAAAACTAACATCATCCGTAATGGTGAAAAACAAAGTGCTTTTCTTCTTAGGTTGACAATAGGAAAAGGATATTCATTCTTACAACTTTCATTTAACATTGTCATTGAGATTATAGCCATTGCAATAAGGTAAGAAACAAAAGGTGTCATCTGGATGGGAAATGAAGAAGTAGAACTTATTTGCTTACACATGACATGACTGTTTATGCAGAGAATCGGAAGAAGTCTACAAAAAAGCTAATAGATTAACTGAGTTTTACAAAGTTGTAGGATACAAGGTCAGTATACAAAATCAGTTGTCTTTCTGTATACCAGCAATGAACATTCTACAAATAAAATTAAGAGAAATATTCTTGATTAAAAGCATCAAAAAACTATAATAATTTTAGAAATAAGTTTTACAAAGGAAGTGCAAGACCTTTACACTGAAAACTATAAAATATTGCTGAGAGAAATCAAAAGATATCTAAATACATGGAGGTATATTTTGTATTCATTGATTGAAAGCTAAATATGGTCAAGATGGTAAATATCTCCAAATGGACCTACAAATGCCATGCGATGGCTATCAAAATCCCTTTAGGAATTTTTGTAGAAACTGACTTGCTATTTCTAGAATTTATGGGGAAATGCAGAAGACATAAAGTAGCCAAAATAATTCTGAATAAAAAGACTGACATTGATGGACTTATACATTTGATTTCAAAATTTACTATAAAGCCACAGCAATTGAGAAAGTGTGGTATTGGCACAGGAATTGGCACAGATCAATGAAAGAGACTAGAGAGTGCAGATATAAATCTTTACATTTATGATCAATTGATTTCATTAACTTAGACCTCATAAAGATGAAATGTGCCTTCTGTGTCTGTCCCAGCAAGTTTAACCTTTAATATGTAACAGCCCAAATGGGAGCCAGACATCAGCTTGTATTGGACACACTAGAGCCAGATGGGTGGGACTTGTTTAAAAAAACACAAAATTATGAAAGCAAAATTAGCTATGAAAATTAGTATTTAGAATGAGGAAATCACAAAATACAGCACTTTTAAAAAGCACACAAATAGCACAAACATCACAAAGTCCAGAAATATAAGTTATTAATTAACTCCCTGTCACCTCTGTAACAATTGTTTTCTACATTTTTGGGTTGCCCACTTTGATTTATCTCCTCATATGAAAAATAACACTTTCTCTAGAGAGGTTGAAAATATAATTCAGTTTTCTCTCTAGCACATGGATGGAAAAGGAGAGTTCAGAAAGCTTTCTTGAAACTTCACCACTCACTACTGGTAATGTCACATCTGAGTTTCTGGCACAAGCAGTGCTCAGAAAAGTAATGGGAAAATGCCAACTCTGATATTATAGCTTATGGACACCAATGACTGGTACTATGTACATGTCCACTTTTGTTAGGTCTTTGTTGCCCCCTGTTCCTACTGGGCAGTATCCTAGAAAAAGAGTGAGAAGAACAAAAAATTGTATTTAATCCTTTGTCATAATGGCTCACAAGCAGGGAGGCATGTTCTTCTTCCTTCCTCTTAAGGTCAAAGATTGGGTCCTGAGGCTCAGGTTGTATCTTGGGGCTTAGCTGATATGGTGGTATTATTGGCAGCCTGGCTCTGAAGGTTCATATTCTCAATCACTATGCTGTTCTGCCCTCACGCCTTCATAAGGATCATAAATGCTGCTGATTCTAGTGATCATTAACGTGTTTCACAGAAATTAGTCCCACTTGGATCACATCCTATGTGGCAGCTACAGCCTTTACTGTGGGCTACCTCTCCATTGCTGTGGTTTGAATGATGATCTCCCTCCAAAATTCATGTTGAAACGTAATCCTCAATGCACAAATATTAAAAGATGTGATCTTTAGGAGATGGCCTTTGTGAGCTTCGTCATTCATACATAGGATTAGCACCTTTATAAAAGGACTCAGATTGAAGAAAGCCTCTCTTAACTTTGCAACCCTTCGCCATGTAAAGACACAGTGCACCTCCCTTCTGGAGGATCCAGAAACAAGGCACCATCTTGGAAGTGAAGACCAGACCCTTTCCAGACACCAAATCTGCTGGCACCTTAATATTGGAGTTTCTAGCCTCCAGATGGTGAGAAATAAGTTTCTGTTCTTTATAAATTACCCAGTTTTAGGTATTTTTTATAGCAGCACAAATGAACTGAGACATTCATCTTTCAAAACATTTCGTTTTATTCTTAAAGTCTCCTTCGAAATCAACTTCCTTTTCCCCCCCAGTGGCCATTCTAGCCTTAATAATCTTGAATAAGCTTGACCACCTTACTTTTCCTTTAAGACTCACCTTGGCATTAAGATAAATCAATGTCTGTATTAAACTTCAGCTCTATTACTTTTCTGTTGCCTTTTTTAAACATGTTTCCCTGGGCCAAAAACATTTCTTCTCCTAAAAGGAAATCTTGTTGAAGAACTCTGGAAATCAGTCTCCATGAAGCATGAGAAAATCCCAGAGGCCACAGAAATGTCAAATGGGAGATTTTATATGTGATATGCTAGGCGACTTTGGCAAAACTGTGCATTAGCAAGGAGCTAGCTGAGGGTAGTCCCTGAACATGAATACAGATGCTTTAGAGCTTTGTCACAAAGGCACTTGTCTTCGCAAAATTAAAAAGTTTTAGCAAAGATGCAGTGATCAAGTGTGATGGGCTGGTGCAGTGGCTTACACCTGTAATCCTAGCACTCTGGGAGGCGAAGGCGGGCAGATTGCTTGAGCCCAGGAGTTCTAGACCAGCCTGGGCAACATGATGAAACCCTGTCTCTACAAAAAATACAAAAACTTAGCCAAGTGTAGTGGTACACACCTGTAGTCCCAGCTTCTTGGGAGGCCGAGGTAGGAGGATCACCTAAGCCCAGGAGGTTGAAGCTGCAGTAAACCATGATTGCACTACTCCAGCCTGGGCAACAGAGCAAAAGCTCATCTCAAAAATATATAAATAAATAAAAATTTGAAATGAAGTGTGAAGGACACCCATAGCTGATATGACCAATCTTATCTATTTTTTTCTAACCCTTCCATAAGACATAAAAAACTTTTTTTTTTTTTTTGAGACAGGGTCTCCCTGTGTAACCCAAGCTGGACTACAGTGATGGGATCATGGCTTACTGCAGCCTCAACCGCCAGGGCTCAAGTGATCCTCCCATATGATCCTCCCATCTCATCCTCCTGAGTACCTAGGACAACAGGCGTGTACCACCACACTCAGCTAATTTTTGTATTTTTTGTAGAGATGGGGTTTTGCCATGTTGCCAAGTCTGATCTCAAACTCCTGGACTCAAGGGATTTGCCACCTCAGCCTCCCAAAGTTCTGGGAGTGCAGGCATGAGCCATTGCATCCAGCCATAAAAAACATTTCTAACATTTAAGTGAATTAATATGTGGGTCCAGATGGAATATTAGCTTTCCTCCACCCTTTCCCAGATGCTTGAAAAATACCTTGAGAAATCTGGTGTAATGTCGAGGAAACTTTGAAAATAGATTCCTAGACTTATGAACCACTGTCTTCTAAAGTTAATTTGTGACACCTTTTTGACTACAAATGGAATCATCTTGTAAAAAAGGTTATGCTGCATTTTTCTGAAACAACTATCACAATTTAGCAATGCAACTAAAAACATCTGTGACATTTGACCAGTAGCCCAACCTGTGTCCTGGGACTTGTAGGAATTTACTCCAGGAAACAAGAAAAGATGCTATATCATGAAATATTTTAGTCGTGAACATATGTCATAGAAAAAAAAAGAAGTTATCTTCAACATTGTGGTATAGTTGTCCGAATTATTAAATGTACTTAATTGCACATTATGCAAATATAAAGGTTTCATAAAAGTATGAAATAGTGTTAAAGAAATGGTATGATTAAAATATATGCAAATGGTGTGCTCTTTTTGCTTACAGCAATGTAAATTATGTAGCTGAATGTTCTGGAAGGAGGAAAAGAGCTTCCTGAGAAGACTGCTGTCTGATTCCTTATCTTCTTCCTGCCTTGCCTGCCTTGCCTTGCCACACCCAATTCAATTTCTCCTCCCTGGGTAATTACCTCAGATGGTGAAAAATGGTCAGAGCTACAATTAAGTGCAAATGGTGTCAGCTTTATAACTCCTGGAGTATGGACCACACGCCTCTCAAAAGATGGAAATTGGGACTCAAAAGATGGAATAAGGACTAGGACTGAAACTTTTCCCACTTTTTGAACAAATATTTAAGTGAATACCTTGCTGCCAGAAGACCAAGGCCATAATGCCTCTGGTTTCTTAAGCTAGGATTTCTTGAATATAGCTGTTAGACCCTCAGTTGAAATAACCTCTTGTGCTTATTAAAATGCAGGTTTCTGGCCAGCCATGGTGGCTCACGTCTATAATCCCAGCACTTTGGGAGGCCAAGGGAGGCAGATCACCTGAGATCAGGAATTCAAGACCAGCCTGGGCAACATGGTGAAACCCCTTGTCTGCTAAAAATGCAAAAATTAGCTAGGCCTGGTGGTGCACATCTGTAATCCCAGCTACTACTCAGGAGGCTGAGGCAGGAGAATTCCTTGAACCCGGGAAGTGGAGTTGCAGTGAGCAAGATTGCGCCACTGTACTCCAGCCTGGGCGACAGAGAAAGACTTGGTTTCAAAAAGAAAGAAAGCATGTTCCCTAGATTGTAGGAAACCTACAGCATCAGAGATCCCTGTGTTTGTGTCCGGGAATCTTATTTTGCCAAACTTCCCAGAAAATTTCACAGACAGAACTGTGCTACCCTATCATACTCTCTCCTTGCCAGGCTTCACCTCCTCTCTTGCTCCTGCGTTACTAGTTCTTGGGCTGGCTTTTGCCTTCCTGGCTCAGCATACCGCCCTGGTTTTGCACCTTAGGTTTGCTATCTAAGGTCCACGATCATTAGGAACCTAGGACTTCTGGATTTTATACTTCTGCTTTTCCATGCACTCTACAGCACTGCTTCACTTTTTCAAAAAATACTAGTAAGAAGCTTTCTGCTGTAGCTAACCAGACCCCATACCTTATGTCTCCCAAACATTCCCCACATTTGTCCTCTGCTCACCTACCTTTGAAAGAGGCATGATGAATTGGGAAGGATCAGGAACATTCACTAATGACTTCCCTGCCAAAATACCACTATTCTCTATGTCACAATCCCCTTATGACATATGATTGTGGTCTCATCCTCTTGACCTGTATTTGTGGTATCCCGCCCCAGTTCAGTATAGAAAAACAAAAACAAGCAAATAAACTATACATTAAAGTTATCTTTATATTTTAATTTACCAAAATATTAAAAAGATTTATATAACATCCAGAAAATAACATGTTTTCTATTTCTTGATTGAAACATTCATCCAAAATAGTATTTATTTGAAAGAAACTGTCAATTATATTTTACAAATTCCAAATGGGCCTGCCTTTTAAAGTCTCCCTATGAAAAATCATCGTCAGTTAGGTTTTCTATTAAAACAAACAAAAAATGAGAGAAAAATTTGGCATTGATTTTCTGCCCATACCCACCATGTTCTGGGAAGATAAAAGTCAGCATGAAAAATCAAGATTAACACCATATATCTGGGCATGGAAGCACATATTTATATAGTAGGGGTGCTCTAATATAGACGACTTTCAAATTCAAATGCAGAACTGGTGCGCAACATGGGCATAATTTGTTTTCACTTTCACCAAAAGTTGGCCCGTGACTCCAAAAACTAAATGATTAGAGATTTGACTTTCTCATCTCCATCTATTAATACCTTTAGACAAGCATTTTACTTGATAACAGATTAGATTAATTGTGATTTTTCTCCTCCCCCCAAAATATTTTTGGGCATCCTAGTTTCTGTGACTAAGGGTAAGCAGCTCCAATACTCCCCAGCCCCAGGGACAAAGGGAACTCACCTCGGTCCCATGACTTGTGCTCTCCCACCTACACATCTTGTGAGCATTCCAGTGTGAACATGTGCTCTCTTATGACATCCTTCTTATTTATTGGTGCTTGGTTGGTGTGTTAGTCTGTTCTCACACTGCTAATAAGGACATACCTGAGACTGGGTAATTTATAAAGAAAAAGAAGTTTAATGGACTCACAGTTCCACGTGGCTGGGGAGGCCTCACAATCATGGTGGAAGGCAAGGAGGAGCAAAGTCATGTCTTACATGGTGGCAGGCAGGAGAGAAAGAACCAAGTGAAAGGGGAAGCTCCTTGTAAAATCATGAGATATCATGAGACTCTTTCACTGCAATGAAAACAGTATGGGGGAAACTGCCCCTATGATTCAATTATATTCCCTGAGTCCCTCCCACACACGTGGCAATTATGGGAGCTATGATTCAAGATGAGATTTGGGTGGGGACACAGCCAAACCATATCAATTAGCATTATTGGTTAAATGAGTTTATCATTTCCCAAATCATAATGTTAATAATAGTAATAAGACAACAACTTTAAAAAGTGAATGAAACACACTGACCTAAAAGTAGCCCTTGGCTCCCTTTATTTCAAAACTGAAATTTCTTTTGTGGAATATACTGTCCCACTTGAGAGAAAATTGCAATGTGTTTAGCAGAGATAAGGATGCTTTCTCTTCTCAGCTTCAGTAGGGGGTCTCCCAGGAATTTAACAGGTGATTAGTTCAATAGAAAGCTTCAATGAGTGAATTGACTCTTCTTTCCATCCAGACACCAGACTCGTGATGTAGTTCGCCAGCCTGTTGTGTGTCACGTGCGCCCACCTTTGCTTTAATCCCTTTGAGGTATGCTTTCTGGCTTCTGTGGAGATGCATGACTGTGGGTATGTTTAGCTATGCTTACAGAGATTCATTTATAATCTTAGCATTGGTGCATCTGAAAACTTGTTTTAATTGGCTTATAGTTTTGAGGGTATTTGTGGTATTATCATTTTTAAACATATGTATATTCATATTTATGTTCAAAGAATCAAGCTCATGCAGGATGAATGGAGTAAACCTAACACATAATTAATACACATTTGGTTTCAACTGTAATGCCATGATTTTTCTCTAAAGCAGAACTTGAAACATTGAATGGCATGCTTATTTATTTATTCCTAAACAAAATACTTAAATGTCTTAACAATTTTTATATTTCACCTTATTTGATATCTAATTTGATTGAACTGAATACAGGAAAAATAGATAGATTTCACGGAAGAAAAATACAATCAACTAGTCCAGCAAATAACATAATATCTAAATATTGAAAAGCATATTTTAAACCAGTAAATGACAGAATTAAGAGACACTGAATATCTAGAATAAGGACCATAAAGAAAAAAATTAGGAAAATTTGCTTTCTAAACCTCTTAACATTTAACTTTTAAAGAAAAATAGAAATAAAGAGACATTTTCTGTTTGCAGCCTTGGAGTTTGTTTAAAATTATATTGTACAGTGGAGATGACTACACCATTTGGCTCCATCTGAAGAATGAATATGATTGAGTGAGCAACTTTTGACATTTGAAAATCAACATTCTTTACATTTAAGAAAATTCACTGTAGATTGTTTTTAATGAGTTTAAAGAGGTTTAAAAGACTTAAGTAAACTGTATTCTATGTTCATATTACTTCTCTTCAATTATATTTTTCCAAAAGTTTGATAGCTATAAACACGTTAAATGAAGCCATATGTCCAAAGCAGACAACAATCTTAACTCTCATTTGCATTACACATGAGTTCAAAACATTTCCCCACTTAAAAATGATTTTAAAACAAAAAGGTGAACACTTGAGGTTCGTAATTGGGTAATAAGTTATGAATAGAGTAAGAAATTGTGAATTTATAGCCAGAATACACAAAAAAGGAAACACACAAAAATATTTTATCCAGTCAATCTATTGAATTTCTAATGTAAAATAGGGTACTAAATCTTGTGTACAACAAGATACATCATGAATATAGATGTTTTATAGTCTGACGTCAGAATTTTAAAAATTCAGAACAAGCAAAGATATGGAATCAACCTAAATGCCCATCACCAAATAAATGGGTAAAGGAAATGTGGTATATGTACACAATGGAATGCTATTCAGCCATAAAAAGGATGAAATCCTGTCATTTGTGACAACATGGATGAGCCTGGAGGACATTGTTAAGTGAAATAAGCCAGGCACAGATCAACAAATATCGTATGATCTCACTTGTATGTAGAACCTAAAAAATTGATCTCATAGAAGTTGAGTAGAATAGTGGTTACCAGAGATTGGGAGAAGGGGGAGAGGGGAGATGAGGAGAGGTTGGTCAATGGGTACAATATTTCAGTCGGAGGAATAAGTTCTGATACCCTATTGCACAGTAAGAGGACCATGGCTAACAATAATGTATTGTATATCTCAAATAGCTAGAAGAGAGGATTTCTTTTTTTTTGAAACAAAGAAAAAAGAAGAAAGAAAGAGCAAAAGAAAGAAAGAAAAAAAGAATGAAAGAGAGAAAGAGGAAGAGAAAGAGGGAGAGAGAACGGGATTCTTGTTCTATTGCCCAGGCTAGAATGCAGTCTAAAAATGGGTATTAAAAACCTCTTTTATGCCAATAATTGTGCTTAACAATGGAGA
>CAUYLG010062330.1:0-10250 GCA_963573385.1 Cacajao melanocephalus
TGTGTTGCGGTTTCTGGCTGGTGGTGTGGGGGTCGGGGGGGCGGCGCGGCCGGGCCGCCCGGCGGGGCCGGGCGCGGGGCCGGCGCACGTGGGCGGGGTGTGATCAGAGTAGATTTTCCCTCGCCTCCCTCGGTCCGAGGCCCAAATATACACAACTGAGCCTCCTTTCTCCCCTCCCCCCAGGTTCCCAGCACCACCATTTTGCTCTGCCTTCCCCTCACCGCGACACCGCGCTCTCCCCCACCCCAACCACAGCCTCCCCGGCTTTCCTCCCCAGACTACGGCTCGCACCCCACCCCACCTCCAGTTCGGGCTCTCCTAGGCTTAAGAGCCTGACGGAGAAAAGGAACCTAAATCTACTGCTACACAGAGAAGCGGAGCCTCCATCTTGCGCCGCTCCGCGTTCTCCATTTTGGGCCACCCATGGGGGGGGGGGTCTCCGTAGAGGCCCCGAGGGAGAGTTGGGCGAGGGAAGGAAGAGAAAATCTTCAGCGAGGGTAGTCGAAAAGAAGAGCTCTGCGGTAGAAAGCCACTCTAGGAGTAGGAGGTAGGGAGGAAGGGGGGCTGGAAGTTCCTTGGAAGTGTTGGGGTAGCGACTTGGGGGAAGAAGGGAGAAAGGGCTGGGGGCGCCGCGGGGGCGAGGAAGATCCTCCCGCCTGGACTCTGCCCCCGCTCCATGGTTGCCCCCCGTGTGGACGAAAGAAGCAGAGGGGAAATTCAATGGCAACAGAGTGCCCAACCTCTTTCCCTCCCAACTCCTCTCTCTCGCCCTGTTTCAACCACACACACCTCACGGTGGGCCCCGCGCCCTCCGGGTGCCCCTCCAAACTTCTAGAAGCTTCGCCTCCGCCATTTTATAACTTACCTCCCCCCTCAGCGTACACAGAGGCAGCAACGAGACTGTTCGCCTCCCCCACTCCTCCTTCTTTCTCAGGCCGGGGGCTTCTTCACCCCTGGGCTGGTACAAGATATTTTTCCCCTTCCTCTTCTTTACACCCTCGAATTCTACTCAGGGACGGAAGCTCCCGCGGTTCTACAGCGGTGGGGGGTTTTGAAAGTGGCGGTCGGATCCGGCGGGGTTTTTTTTCTTTTTTTTTTTTTTTTTTTTTTTTTTGGTGGCGCTTCGGGATTGTTTGGGGTGTTCGCTCTTCGGCGACTTGGAGGCGAATGGAACGCGCAGGCGCCATCTGTCGGCCACGAACCTGCTCCCGGCTCCCGTTGGGAGGGAGCGCCATCTAGCGGCAGAGAGCTGCCACTGCAACGCCTGGCTCCCAGCCCTCCCACCCAGCGTCCTCCTCCCAGTCGCCGACCAATCGTGGCCGACTGACTCCCGGGTTCAGCGTCTCCGACGCCGCCCGCAAACCAAGCGCCGGCAGGGGCGCGCCGCCGAGTGGGGTAAACAAGGTGCCGTGCTCGCGCCTGACTTACTCTGTCGTTTGGCCGCGCTTCCGCCGCGGACCCGATCGAGCCGCGGTTTTTCTGTCTTTAGTGGGGTATCGAGGGGAGGGCGGTAGGAGTGTCCGGCGGAGCCCGGGCCGTGGGAATCCAGAGGCTTGCTGGGCTCTCTCGGGGACTAGTTCCCTGGCCCCTCCGCCCCTCGCGCGGCTCTAAGGTGGCAGCCCAGTCGGGCATCACTCTTCGAAGTCCCCTCTTCTGACACGCCCCGGCCAGGGGCCTGCGGCCCTACATCCCGGACCACCAGTGTCCCCTTCTCTCTACCCCTTCCCACCAAAAGAACCCAACTCGCTTAACTCTGGCACCTGATCCTAAGTGGTTTAATGAGAATGCTTGGGCTAGATCGGGGGCGGAGGAGAGGTTGGTTTTGTTTTGTTTTTTGCTTCGGGTGTGGAGAGAGAGCGAGCTGATCCTCTACCAGGAAGACCTGGCCCTGGAAAAGAAAGAAAAATTTTTTTGCTTTGCAGCCCACTGGTCCCGTCTCCGAGAAAACGTGGTCTGTGTCTCCACGGTCTAGGAGTCCTAAGGAACTGGACTGGTAGGCTAGGCCGGGCGCTCGACCAATTTGTTCGCCACTCTCCGGGCAGGGGAAGAGATAGGACTGAGCGAAGTGGAGGGAAATCGAAATTTGGGCAAGAGGAGTGGAGGGGGACCTACCCCGCCTCCACCGCGCATCCACTGCTTTCCTGGGCGGGGGCGGCCGCGCGAAATTGTTAGGAATTTAGGTTACCTCGCATCCTACCTTCCCAACCCTCCCCCAAGATGTTTGAAGTGCGAAAAGACCCTTTCTGCTCCTCCGACCCCTGTTAACTCAAGTCCTTGTCAGCCTTATTTTTTTGTTTGTTTCAAATCCAGTGTAGTGAACCTTTGACCACCAAGAGTTCTTTACTCGGAGGAGAAAAACTCGGGGAGGGCCTATCCCCTCAGAAGCGCCGCTTTTTCCTTGGACAGGAAGAAGTGACCTATTACAATGTCTCCATTGCTGTTTCAGAAGTTCGCAGATTCATAAAATAAGTGTTTGCTTAAGAAGTCTTCGTTTGTGTTCCTTTTTTGAAATTTTCGATAAAATACTTAATATTAAATTACATTTCAATTAGAATGGAATAAAACGTATTCATAACAAAATAAATGTTCCAAATGAGAAATAGGCGAGCCCCGTGTAAATAACGAAGCCTTCACTCCGATATCACTTCTAAAACATTCCTAATGCAATATAACGATTATTTTCAGTCCTTAAATTATATTCCTTCTGTATCTCTTATTAGTTTCTCTCTCATCCTCTCTGATTATTGTTTTTTCTGCAACTTTACAAAAAGAGTTATAGTATATTTAATCAACTGGACAATAAAAGTTAAACAGAAACATCTTAATATCAATAACAAGAAGTAAAATCTGAGACGTTTTTACTTACCTCTAAAGCTTGGGGGAGTGGAATACTATTCAAAATAAATTTCCATTTCTTTTATAGATCCATCTTTGATAGAATGCTATACAGTTTTAATAGATTCAAGTTACAGAATTATGCAGCTAGAACATTAAATAGAGAGTAGTGGAAAATTTACAGAGTTATATAAGTTAATGCAAAATTCCACTTGAAGTAATAGAAAAATTGGGCCGTGTACCAAGTCATTTTTACATTAATTTAGTTCAATTGTGCCAAGTTAATCTCAATTGATATTAAATGATTTCCTGTCTTAGTATTAGCTGAAAACTACTGATTTTCTGCTCCAAACACCACATTTATAGTACATAGTACAAATAGTTTTTTTTCTATTTTATAAATTTGTGTTTTCAGTTAATTATCTGTGTAGCAACCAAGATTTTAAACAATTTTGTGCTTAGAATAAAACTGAAAAGCTCTTCTGTTTAGCAGATGCGCTTTCATTTTGTGAAAAATACCACTGAAAATTAATAACGGAAACTGGTGTAACATCAGAAATAAATTTTGTAGCATTTTTGTACTGATATTTAAGAATATTTTACAATAACCATTATTTTTTTGTTAAAGCTCTTTCAAAAAATATTTATCAAGACTTCAATAAGTACAGAATGCTAGGTGCCCCAGTCCTAAGAAGTGGAGTTTATTTCATGGGGTACTGAAAAACCTGAACAATTGACCCTTTGAATGTGAGGACAAACAGAGAAAATGCCATCAAATGAAATATGTAACTCATGGAAAATAATCTTGTTTGTAACATGTCTTTTATGAGAAAATATTATAAAGGCAGAAGCTTTGGGTGCCTAATAAGAAATAGTGAAAAAGGAGAGTTGAATAGTTAAAACTTACAAACATTTGATACTATATAAAGGGCAAGATACTCTTTGAGGGAGAAATGTTCTGGTCACTAGAGATTCATATGCCACAGTATAGCAAAGATAATCCTCCAGGTTTGCCACAGGCGGACTAAAACATCCCATAGTTCTCTTTGCTCTAACTCCGTGCAAATGGAACAAACTTCTGATTATAAATTAGGTTTTCCAGATAGTCTCCTCCTCTGGACAGCATATGTATATTTTTTATATTTTCAAACACCGTTCTAAACATAACCTAAAACCCAGAAACCTAAAAGTAGATAAATAAATTTGAGTTCACAGAAATTAAAAATTATATATACCAAGATACCAGAAACAAAGTCAAAGATACGCTAGAAACTGTGAGAAAATAATTTTCTGTATGGATGAGAAAAGCTAATTTATTTAAGATACACAGAACTATCGAAATCAACAAGGTAAAATTTAAAATTCCACTAGAGAAATGGACAAAGGAGCTGGGCACAGTGGCTCACACCTGTAATCCCAGCACTTTGGGAGGCTGAGTTGGGTGGATCACCTGACGTCAGGAGTTCGAAACCATCCTGGCCAACGTGGTAAGACCCCCCGTCTCAAAAAAAAAAGCAGAAAAATGGACAAAGGATATAGGCTACTTGTTGGAGACGAAATACAGATGGCTAATACATATATAAAATAGTGCTCTGCCAGGCGCAGTGGCTCATGCCTGTAATCCCAGTACTTCTTTGGGAGGCTGAGGCAGGTGGATCACCTGAAGTCAAGACCAGCCTGAGTTCAAGATCGCCTGAGTTCAAGACCAGCCTGGCCAACATAGTGAAACCCCGTCTCTACTAAAAATACCAAAAATTAGCTGGGTGTGGTGGCAGGCACCTGTAATCCCAGCTACTAGGGAGGCTGAAGCAGAAGAATCGCTAGAACTCGGGAGGCAGAAGTTGAATTGAGCTCAGATAGCGCCATTGCACTCCAGCCTGGGCAACAAAAGTGAAACTCCATCTCAAAAAAAAAAGAAAAAAAATAGTGCTCAACTTCATTTGCCACTAAGAAATGCAAATTAAATACAACCTCTCCTACCAGATTGCCAGAGATTTAAAATGTTGGTAATACTTACTGTGGGTAAAGAACTAAAAACTCTCATATATCATTGAGGGGAGAGTAAAGTTTAATAAATAAACTTAAAAAAAAAAAAAAAAGGCCAGGCGCGGTGGCTCACGCCTGTAATCCTAGCACTTTGGGAGGCCAAGGTGGATGGATCACCTGAGGTCAGGAGTTCAAGACCAGCCTGGCCATCATGGTGAAACCCCATCTTTTGAAAAATAAAAAATAAAAAAATAAAAAATAACAGCCGGGTGTGGTGGCTCGCATCTGCAATTCTAACACTGGGAGGCCAAGGCAGGAGACTCACTTGAGCCCAGGAGTTCAAGACCAGCCTGGGCAACATAGCAAAACCCCATCTCTACAAACATTTTTAAAACTGAAGAAAAAGTTGAAAGTATCTCAGAGCAGTTAAATGTAAAACTGACCTAGTAATTCCATTTCTAGGAGTCTACCATAGAGATATGCTCATACAAATTATACCGGATGGTTGGGCATGGTGGCTCACGCCTGTAATCCCAGCACTTCAGGAAGCCAAGGTGGGTGGATCACAAGGTCAGGAAGTAAAACCCTGTCTCTACTAAAAATACAAAAAATTAGCCAGGCATGGTGGCACGCACCTGCAGTCCCAGCTGTTTGGGAGGCTGAGGCAGGAGAATCACTTGAAACTAGGAGACGGAAGTTGCAGTAAGCCAAGGTCATGCTACAGCACTCCAGCCTGGGTGACAAGAGTTAGACTCCGTCTCAAAAAAGAAAAAAGAAATGAAAGTTGCCAGGTAAAAAATAAATAAATAAACAAAGTTATACAGAAATACATACGGAAAGATTTTCATTACAGCTTTGTAATAGAAACTGACAATAGAAATGGCCATCAGGAGACTGAGTGAAGAAATTATGATATGTCCATACAATAGAGTCCTATGCCCACCATTAAAACAAGTATATATTTATCTATTAATATTGCACATATTCTAAGATAAGAGAAAAAATCAAGTAACAACTACCTGTATAGTGTGATCTCATTTTAGAATATATATATATTTTTTTTTTTCCTTTAATTTTTTTTTTTTTTTAAAGATGGGATTTCACCATGATGGCCAGGCTGGTTTTGAACTCCTGACCTCAGGTGATCCACCCACCTCAGCCTCCCAAAGTGCTAGGATTACAGGCGTGAGCCACCACGCCCTGCTAGAATATATATATTTATATGTACATGTATTTGCTCGCATATGCATAAAACATTTTTTTTGTAGAGACGGCATCTCACTGTGTTGCCCAAGCTGGTTATGAACTCCTGATCTTAAGCAATCCTCCTGCCTTAGCTTCCCAAAGTGCTGGGATTACAGGCATGAGCCACCACGCCCAGCCAAAACATTCTTGAATATACAGGAAACCTAACAACAGTTACCACTCAGCAAAGAGGCAGTACAGATCCATGATTTGTCTTCTACTTTTCATTTTGTATATTTCTACCTTATTTTATCTTTTTTTACAGTGACCATGTATTAATTATGGAAGTTTTAAGATCTTACACTGGTTGCTCCAGAAAACAATTTGGCACTTTCCTACAAAGTTAAATACATACTTACCATCTGACCCAGCATATCACTCCTGAGCATTTAGCCCAAAGAAATGAAAATTTATGTTTGCACAAAAACCTACACACAAGTACTTATAGCAGCTTTTATTTGTGATAGCCAAGACCAGAAAACAACCAAAATGTCTGTTACCTGGTGAATAGTTAAGCAAACTGGTTCCATCATGGAATGGAATACAAATCAGCAGTAAAAAGAAACTATCGGTGGTGCACAGTGGCTCACACCTGTAATCCCAGCACTTAGGGAGGCCGAAGTAGGTGAATCACCTGAGGTCAGGAGTTAAAGACCACCCTGCCCAACATGGTGAAACTCCATCTACTAAAAATATAATATTTAGCCAGGCAAGGTGGCAGGCACCTGTAGTCCCAGCTACTCGGGAGGCTGAGGCGGGAGAATTGCTTAAACCTGGGAGGCGGAGGTTGCAGTAAGTCGAGATCAAGCCACTGCACTCCAGCCTAGGCGACAAGCAAAACTCTGTCTCTAAATAAATAAGTAAATAAACTATTGATATATACAATAAACTTACATGGATCTGAAGGTTATTATGCTTAGTGGGAAAAAAAATCTCAAAGAGTTACAGTGATTCCATTATATGATATTATCAAAATTAAAAATTATAGTTATGGAGGACAGATCAGTGGTTGACAAGGATTAGGGTTGGGAAGAGACAGTATTAAGGGGTTACATGAGAGTTTTTTGTGGTGATGGAACAATTGTGCATCCTGATTTTGGTGATGGTCTCTCAAATCCACAGGTGGTAAAATTTTAGAGAACTACAAATACACACACACGTGAGTACATGGAAAAACCTGGTGAAATCCATATAAGGTCTGCATTTGAGTTGATAGTGTTGTATTGATTGTCAATTTCCTGGATTTGACAAGGTGCTATGGTTATGGTTATCAATGGGGCAAAGCTCTGTGAAGGGTACGTGGAAATTCTCTCTACTATTTTTGCTACTTCTTGTGAGTCCTAAACTATTTCAAAATGAATAAATTGTATTAAAAATTTTAACACTGGGACTGTGCACGTTGGCTCATGCCTGCAATTCCAACACTTTGGGAGGCTGAGGTGAGACGATCACTTGAATCCAGGAGTTTGAGACCAGCCAGGCATGGTAGCGTGCTCCTGTAGTCCCGGCTATTCTGGAGACTGAGGTGGTAGGATGGTTTGAGCCCTGGAGGTGGAGAATCTCTTGAGCCTTGGAGGTCAAGATGTGAGCTGAGATTGCACTACTGCACTCCAGCTTGAAAGACAAACTGAGACCCTGTCTCCAAAAAAAAAAAAAAAGGCACTGGTAATAAATGAAAAAATTATCTAGTTAGTGGAAAGATAATTACTCCATTGCAAATTAATAAATTGAATTTGTGGTTTACAAATCAGCTTTTTGTAAACCTGGATATAATGACTTAATTTCCAAGATCGTTATCATTGCCCATATGAACTTACATGATTAAGGGCCTGATGCTGCAATACTTAGGAATAGACCTTGGACCTGTAGCTGTAACAGGAAATAGACATACCAATAACCCTTGTCTAAAACAAATAACTGGCACCTTGTGAGACATCTTAAATACCCTATTACTAGATTTGCTGATTTTTTTTTACTTTGAATGATATGCACTGTTCCTAGTATAAGTTAATGGAACCGAAGCTCTATCTTTGTTTGTTTGTTTTGAGACGGAGTCTCACTCTGTCACCCAGGCTGGAGTGCAGTGGCACGGTCTCGGCTCACTGCAACCTCCGCCTCCCGGGTTCAAGCAATTCTTCTGCCTCAGCCTCCCAAGTAGCTGGGGCTACAGGCATGTGTCACTATGCCTGGCTAATTTTTGTATTTTTGGTAGAAATGGGGTTTTACCATATTGGCCAGGCTGGTCTCAAACTCCTGACCTCATGATTCACCTGCCTCAGCCTCCCAAACTGTTACAGGCATGAGCCACCGCGCCGGCAGCCCCTTCCACTTCTCATCTAACTACAATAATAGTCTCAGATCTGGTTTCTTTCACATCCAATCCAATCCTGATTAGATTACTTCCTTATTTTTATGCATGCTTACTAACTCTCTTACTTTCTTGCTTACTCTAACTCATTTATTTACATACTCTTTTTTTCTATTTTTTTTTTAACTTAATGACCAAGGTACATACTCTCTTGTTGTCTTAGTTGGCCTACAACAATGTTCCTCTAACACTAATACGCATAAGAATCACCTAGGGATCTTGCTGAAATGTGGATTCTGATTCTGTAAGTCTGTGGCTACAGCAGAACCTAAGACTTCGCATTTCTTGTGTGTGTGTGTGTGTGTGTGTGTGTGTGTGTGTGTGTGTGTGTGTGTAGAGACAGGGTGTCACTATGTCCCCCAGGCTGGAGTGCAATGGCACAATCTCGGCTCACTGGAATGTCCACCTCCTGGGCTCAAGGCATTCTCCCATCTCAGCCTCCCCAGTAGTCGGGACTACAAGCACCTGCCACCATACTCAGCTAACTTTTGTTTTCAGTTTTGTTTTTTTGCACTTTTGAGAGATTTCCGCCATGTTCCTCAGGCTAGTCTCTAACTCCCAGGCTCAAGCTATCTGCCTGCCTCCGACTCCCAAAGTGCTGAGATTACAGGCACAAGTCACCACACTTACCTGGCCGAGACTTTGCATTTCTAACAAATTTCCTGTACACTCCCATGTTGCTGGTCTAAAGTCCACAGTCTGAGTAGTGAGGATCTGAAGAATCAAGTACAAACTCTAGGGTAGCTTTCAGTGCCTTCCATGGTTGTATCCAAGTCTCATCATTCATAACTGTGAACTCTAATGAGGTAATGTTCTCTGTTGCATTCTCAGCCCTTAGTATAAAGCCTGAAATAGGATAGGTGCTCAAAAAATATTTGTTGAATGATTGAAAGAATGAATGAACAAACAGCTACTCCCTGTTCATTATGCCATGCATTCAAAGCAAACTAAATTACTTGCAGGCTGGGCGCCATGACTCACACCTGTAATCGCAGCACTTTAGGAAGCTGAGGCAGGATTGCTTGTGCCCAGGAGTTCAAGACCAGCCTGGGCAACATAGGGAAACCCAGTCTCTACAAAAAATTTAAAAATTTAGGCCAGGCATGGTGGCCTATGCTTGTAATCTCAGCATTTTGGGAGGCTGAGACAGGTGGATCACCTGAGGTCGGGAGTTCGAGACCAGCCTGACCAACATGGTGAAACCCTTTCTTTAAAAAAAATTTTTTTAATTAAAAAATTAGGCTGGGCGTGGTAGCTCAAGCCTGTAATCCCAGCACTTTGGGAAGCAGAGGCAGGTGGATCACTTGAGGTCAGGAGTTCAAGACCAGCCTGACCAACATGGTGAAACCCCGTCTCTTAAAAAAAATTAAAAAATTAGGCCAGACTCAGTGGCTCACACCCATAATCCCAGCACTTTGGGAGGCCAAGGTGGACATATCACTTGAAGTCAGGAGTTCAAGACCAGCCTGGCCAACATGGTGAAACTGCATCACAAAAATTAGCTGGGCGCGTAACCAATATGACAAAACCCCGTCCCTACTAAAAATACAAAAATTAGCCCAGCGTGATGGTGTATGCCTGTAGTCCCAGCTACTCAGGAGGGTAAGACAGGAGAATTGCTTGAACCCGGGAGGCGGAGGTTGCAGTGAGCCATGATCATGCCGCTGCACTCTAGCCTGTCTCAAATTAAAAAAAAAAAAAAAAAAAAAAAACTGGACAGGAGCAGTGGCTCACCCCTGTAATCCCAACACTCTGGGAGGCGGAGGCAGGTGGATCACCAAAGGTAAGGGGTTCAAGACCAGCCTGCCCAACGTGG
>CAUYLG010062333.1:0-16372 GCA_963573385.1 Cacajao melanocephalus
TATGTGCCACATTTTCCCTGTCCAGTCTATCATCGATGGGCATTTGGGTTGGTTCCAAGTCTTTGCTATTGTAAACAGTGCTGCAATGAACATTCGTGTGCATGTGTCCTTATAATAGAACGAGTTATAATCCTTTGGGTATATACCCAGTATTGGGATTGCTGGGTCAAATGGAATTGCTAGTTCTAGGTCCTTGAGGAATCGCCACACTGTGTTCCACAATGGTTGAACTAATTTACACTCCCACCAACAGTGTAAAAGCGTTCCTATTTCTCCACATGCTCGATGTGGAGCATTTTTTACACGTTTGTTTACCATCTGTATATCTTCTCTGGTGTGGTATCTGTTTAGGTCTCAGTTGAATTACTCTTTTTCTTATTGTTGAGTTTTAAGAGATCTTCGTATATTTTGGATAATAGTCCTTTATCAGATATGTTTTTTGCAAATATTTCACCCAATTAGTGGATTGTATTCTCATTCTTTTGAAAGTCTCTTTCTCAGAGTAAAAGTTTCTAATTTTACCTTATTAATTATTTCTTTCATGAATCTTGTCTTTGGTGTTGTATCTAAAAAGTTATTGCCATGCTTGAGGTCATCTAGGTTTTCTCTTATGTTCTCTTCTATGAGTTTTATTTGTTTACATTTTGCATCGTGGTTATGATTCATTTTGAGTCAATTATTGTGAAGAATGTAAGCTCTGTGTCTAGATTCATTTTTTTTGCATGTGAGTGTCCAGTTGTTCTAGCACCAGTTGTTGAAAAGCCTATCTTTTCTCCATTATATTGCCTATACTTCTTTGTTAAAGATTAGTTGACAATATTTTTGTGGTTTTCTATGGTTCGAATCTTTCAACTCATGTTGAAACTTAATCCCCAGTGTGACACTGTTGAGAGATGTGGCCTTTGAGAGGTGAATGAATTAAGTCAATCATGGATTAGTGGGCTGACTGATGGGTTATCACAAGAGTGGGACTGGTGGCTTTTTAAGAAGAGGAAGAGGCACCTGAGCTAGGATGCTCAGCTCCCTTGCCCTGTGATGCCATGCATTGCCTCAGGACTCTGTAGAGAGTCCCTACCTGTGAGAAAGCCATCACCATGTGGCCCCTTGACCTTGGACTTCTCAGCCTCCATAACTGTAAGAGATAAATTCATTTTCTTTGCAAATTACTGAATTTCAGATATTCTGTTATAAGCAACAGAAAACAGACTAAGACATGGATCTATTATTTCTGGATGAGCCTCAATTTTTACTTTTGTGAAAAGATATAAGTAAGAGGGTGAGGGTGAAGTAAGTGGTAAGTCAGGATCTGAACTCTGGTGTAGAGGTTAAGAGGTGAACTTTGGAGACACATTATCTCACATTGTATCCCAGCTCTATGCTCACCAGCTCTGTGACTTTGGGTGAGTTCTTTAACCTCTAAGCAGATAGGAATGGTCTTGAGGTTCTTACTATGATTGGTGAAGCATGGAAGGCATTAAAATTTTGGTTTGTTGTAGAGCAGAAAATGGAGAAGGTGGATGTTAGGTTAGAATAATGAGCTTTGGAGTTAGTACCTGAGTTTAAATCTCTGCCTACCACTTACTAGTTGTGTGACATTAGGTAGGTAGCACTCTCAGTTTCCCCATTTATAAAATAGAGATAATAATGATCCTGACTTCGTTATCTTATTAAATTTAGTTTTGCAGTAGTTAGACTGCCTGGCACCAGAATTAGCTTCAAGGGTGTGCTTCCTGTGTTCAGAAGGGCCCACGGCTTGGTTTAATGCTCTTCTGTCACTGTCCTAAAGTTCTTAATACTCTTTGAACCAGGGAATGGGTCTCACATTTTCATTTTGCACTAAGTCCTAAAAACTAGGTAGTTTTCACCAGTCCCTGCCTGGGACATAGTTGTGACTCAATTAATGTTAATGTTAATGATGATGATGGTGTGAGTGTCCCCGCGCCATTCACTATCCACCTTCATGCCCATTCCCATTCCCTACTCCACTGTGTTGAGTTCCACAGGGTTAGTTGATGGAGTTCAAATGTATCTTGAGAACAGGTGTGTTCCTACAGTGTTAGGCTCTGTTCATACCCTACAGATAATAGGAGCTCTTTCTGAGCTGAGTGCACCCATCTGTTCCACAGCCTCTCCTGTGGCTCCAATACCTGTTAAAGCCTGAGAATCGCCTCTGTGGGAAGATGAGAATGGAGATTAGACCACCCCCATGTCCTCATCAATATTGGCTCACGGAGTCACCTTAAGTGTACTAGGGCCTGTGCCACATCAAACTCTATAGATATTTCACTGAAAGTGGGCTAAGGTTTAAAGATCTGTATGCTTTTTCTTCTGGGCAAATCCATTTCAAAATGAATTCATCATATTCATGGTCAGATTGAAAAAGTCAACTTCCAGGGAGATTTAAACCTATTGTCAAAGCCTTCAGAAGTGAAATTAGTCCTGGAAATGTGGGAAGGGGCTGGGGTAGAATAAGGAGGAGGGAACCTGGCTGCGCTGCAGAGCTCCAGCCTTACCTAAAAGCATCAGGCAGACAGACAGACAGACAAACACAAGCCTGTGCTGGTGAAACGAATCATATACATATGTTAGACAGATCTGGTTCAAGGCCTTCCAGTTTGTAATTGGTATAAATGATGAAAAAGAAATTGGTCTTACTAAATCATGCATTGGCCACAGACTTCATTGCTCTGGAGAGTGCTGCAGCACAATTATAATTCCTAGATTCAGTCTGGGCTACAATGGTATGATTTTATTTATTTGCTCATTTATTCCACAACTACTCTTCTAGGCCTTGTGCTGGGTTCTCTGGTGCCAAAGCTGAGTCAGAGACTCTCTATTCTCTGGGGTGGGGACTAGGGGGCGGATAAGCGAGTGTGTGGGGTGTGGATGGACATGGCTGTGAATAACTCCAGCACATCATTTCCCAGCGATCTGAAATGCTACTCAATGAGATAGTGGCCCAAGGTTAGTTAAGTATGAAAAGCACCCAGTTAAACAAAGTTAAATGTATTACCTTATTGCAGGACTTCTTAGAACCTTTACTAGGCTAATGTGCATTATACATTAAATGACTTCAAAGTGTCTTGGATTTCTGTTGGGTCTGGATGTCCTGACTTGTGCTGGGGGCTATTGAGTGAGCAGATTAGGGATCCCTGGAGGTGTGGCTGGGTTAGGAATCTGGCTGCACTTAAGCTTAGGGGACCTCCTGATGAAGAGGGACCCGAGGAGGCAACCACTCCCTTCAGGATCTGCTGTGAGACACTGAAGAAACAGTTTTCAAGGCATGGGTTTCACTTTCTGTGGCAGTAGGGAGCTTGAATTCAGGGTTCTCCTAGTCACATTTGCATTTGAGGAATATGATTGTGCTGTGTTGCGGAGGAAGGGTCCATAGCAAAGGATGAAGAATGGTCAGTGTCCTGTGCAACAGGAATGCTGAAACCTAATCCCATGTCAGGCTCTGGTTTTTATTACTAAGAAAAAGAGAAAAAGCACTTCCACATAACGGTGGGCTTGATCTTCAATATAAGCTGCTCCTCTGCTGAGGAGTTTGAGGAAATCTCTGACAGAGGCTACAGTTACATTAACTGCTACTTTTGCAATCAAGTCTGGCTCTGACTTCTATGAATAAAGTTTAGAGGTTCAGGACAGATTTGAAAACCAATTCCTCCCCGACTGTCTTCACAATCTTCTCCAGTCATTGTGGTGCTCTCTTACTCCCTCTTTTGCTCTCTGTCTCTCTCTGCCTAGAGGAGGCAGTTTCATTTTGTGCTGGGTCCTGAAAACTAGGTACCCAGTCCTGCCTGGTAAGGAAGGCTGGTAAGGAAGAGACATGATATCAGGGACTCAGGCCCTGTCTTGTTCCTCTGCCATATGTAGCTCCTATTCCCAAAGCTGCTTCATGATACAAGGTGGCTGCTGGAGTTCTTGTCATTGCATCTGCATTCCAAGCAGTAAAAAGAAGGAAAGGGAGGAGAAAAGAGAAGCCTCTTTCTTTTAATAGTTTCCAGAAATACCTCAGAACTGTCTGCTTACATTTCATGGATCAGAACTTGGACACATGGCCACATGTCATTGCAGAGGAGGCTGGGAAATGCTGTTAGCTAGGCAGCAGTATGCCCAGCTCAAAAATGGAGGTTTTAGTAAGAAGGGGAAAATGGATACTGGAAAACAATTAGCCCTCTACCACACACCAAACATTATTTCCCTGGCTAAAAAATTCATTTTTCTGTATCTATTTTATTTATTTCTGCCATATCTTTATTATTTCTTTCTGTGAGCATTGGATCTATTTTGCTATTCTTTTTCTAGTTTCTTAAGGTGTACAGTTATTAATTTGAGATCTTTCTTTTTAAATGTAGGTGTGTATTGTTATACATTTCGTTCTCAGCACTGCTTTCACTACAACCCATATGGTATGGTTTTGCTTTTGGTATGTTGTGTTTTTGCTTTTATTCATTTCTTAGTATTTTCTGATTTTCCTTGTGATTTCTTCTTTAACCTATTGGTTGTTTAAGAGTATGTTATTTGATTTCCATATATTTGTGAGTTTTCTAGATTTCCTTCTGTTCTTGATTTCTAGCTTCATTCCATTGTAGTCAGAGAAGATATGTATGATTTAAATCTTTAGAAATTTATTGAGACTTGCTTTCTGACCTGACATATGATCCATGTTATGACTATCCTTATGACTAAAGGATGTTTTAGTTCAAAGATGCCCCAGGATATTTTAATGTGAAAGTGGAGGAGAAGACTCCTTTTTTCCTGTGGCTGTCGAGCTGAAGAGAATTTGAAGAGTGTGAAAGCCATGCTCCTCTGCAGGTGAGGAAAAGCATGTGCAGGTGGAGAGAACAAACCAATACGCAGAGAGACACAAAGGGGAGTGACTGGGGAGAAGAGAATGACTGAAGTGACCCCTAGTACCAGTCATTCTTAAGTCCTGCCCCACTCCTGACCTATTCCGGTTGCATAAGACAACAAATCCTCCTTTTGTCTTAAATTATTTGAACATAGGTTTTTATCATTTGCTATGAAAGAGCCCTGCCTATTGAAGTTGTTATTTTCCATTTCTGAGAGTAGGGACCACGTGGATCATTTAAAAAAGTTTTTTTTTTTTTTTTTTTGGTGGACGGAGTTTTTTCCTGGCACTAAATCACAGAAAGGATTTATTACTCGATTTTATATTGAAGGACATCAAATAACACAATGCATGTCTTGTGTATCTGTGTAGCTCTTTAGGGCTTATAAAATTATTTCAAATCCATTAGCTTTTCTGAGTGTCACAGTCTCTCTGAGATGTAGATTTTACTTCCCCAGTTGTACAGATGAAAAAACTGAGGCTCAGCAAGACAATCTGGCTTATTTACATGGCTGCTCAGCAGTGGCACCACTCATTCTTCTCAGGTTCCAGGGATTCTGATGTGGACACCTTTTGGTGGTCATCATTCTGCTTATCTCAGTCAGTATTTTAGTCAATGAAGAAATAAATCAGAGTAAAGATCACAGGACTGATTGGGGAGGGTGGTACAGGATTACTCTGATGGAAGAGGGAGAGGAAGACTAAAACCAAATGCTTGAAAGAGTGTCGTTGAAGAATATAAATAGTTCAATGGAAGGAAAAAAGAGGCAGTGGAAGTAGAGGTATGGGATGAGGGGAAATACAGGCACCTAGGTTGATTCCATGTTTTTGCTATTGTGAATGAACATATAAGCACATGTGTCTTCTTAGCAGAATGAATTATTTTCCTTTGGATATATAACCAGTAGCGGGATTGCTGAGTTGAATGATAGTTCTTTGAAATCTCCAGACTCTTTTTCTCATTGGCTGAACTAATTTACATTTCCACCAACAGTGTATGAGTGTTCCCTTTTCTCTGAAGCCTTGCCAGCATCTGTTTTTTTTGACTTTTTAATAATTGTAATTCTGAACTGGTGTCAGATTATATCTCATTGTGATTTTAATGTGCATTTCTCTGATGATTAGTGTTGTTGAGCATTTTTTCATATTTTTTTTGGCCACTTGTATACTTCTTTTGAGGAATGTTCATGTCCTTTGCTCATTTAAAATTTTTTTAAAACTTTTATTTTAGGTTCAGGTGTACATATGCAAGTTTGTTATATAGGTAAACTCATGTCATGGAGGTTTGTTGTACAGATTATTTCATGACCCAGGTACTAAGCCTAATATCTAATAGGTATTTTTTCTGTTCCTTTCTCTTCTCCTGCCCTACGCCCTCAGGTAGGTCACAGTGTCTGTTATTCCCTTTTTGTGTCTATGTGTTCTCATAATTTAGCTCCCACTTGTAAGTGAGAACACGTGGTATTTGGTTTTCTGTTCCTGTGTTAGTTTGGTAAGGATAATGACCTCCAGCTCCATCTGTGTTCCTGCAAAGGACATGATCTCATTCTTTTTTATGACTGCATAGTATTCCATAGTGTATATATACTACATTTTCTTTATCCAGCCTGCCACTGACAGGACAGTCATTTAGGTTGAGTGTATGTCTTGGCTATTGTGAATAGTGCTGCAATGAACGTACACATGCATGTGTCTTTATAATAGAATAATTTATATTCCTTTGGGTATATACTCTGTAATGGGATTGCTGGGTTGAATGGTAGTTCTGTTTTTAGGTCTTTGAAGAATCATCACACTTCTTTCCACAACAGTTGAGCCAATTTACACTCCCACCAACCGTATATAAGTGTCCTTTTTCTCTGCAACCTCACCAGCATCTGTTATTTTTTTGACTTTTTATTAATAGCCATTCTGACTGGTGTGAGATGGTATCTCACTGTGGTTTTCATTTGCATTTCTCTAGTGATCAGTGATGTTGAGCTTTCTTCATGTGTTTGTTGGCTGCGTGTATGTCTTCTTTTAAAAAGTGTCTTTTCATGTTCTTTGCCCACTTATTTTTTTGAAAGATAGCAAGTTTATTAGAGGATCAGTGTACAGCAGAATGATTGCTCCATAGACATATCAGGGCTATCCCGCAGGTGGGGTGGCCCAGCATAGCAGCAGCAGCAGCAGCAGCAGCAGCAGCGTATAGCAACAGTAGTTGTCCAGAGCAGCAGTCCCTGTAAATTGCTGGCTCTTTACCCGCTAATTAATGGGGCTGTTGTTTTTTTTCTTGTAAATTTGTTTAAGTTACTTATAGATGCTGGATGTTAGACCTTTGTCAGGTGCTTAGGTTGCAGAAATTTTCTGCCATTTTGTAGTTTGTTTACTCTGTGGATAGTTTCTTTTGCTGTGCGGAAGCTCTTTAGTTAAATTAGATCCCATTTGTCAGTTTTTGCTTTTGTTGCAATTGTTTTTGGCATCTTCATTATGAATTATTTGCCCATTCCTATATCCATGGTATTACCTAGATTGTCTTCCAGGGCTTTTATAGTTTTGTGTTTTACATTTAAGTCTTTCATTCATCTCGACTTGATTTTTATACATGGTGTAAGAAAGGGGTCCTGTTTCAATCTTCTGCATATGGCTAGCCAGTTATCCCTGCACCATTTATTGAATAGGACATTCTTTCCCCATTGCTTGTTTTTGCCAGCTTTGCTGAAGATCAGATGGTTGTAGGCATGCTGTCTTATTTTTGGGTTCTCTATTCTATTCCATTGGTTTTTGTGTCTATTTTTATACCTGTACCATGTGTTTTTGGTTACTATAGTCCTGTAGTATAGTTTGAAGTCAAGTAGCATAATGCCTCCAGCTTTGTTCTTTTTGTTTTAGGATAGTCTTGGCTATTTAGGCTCTTTTTTTTGATTCCATATGAGTTTTAAAATAGTTTTTCCTAGTTCTGTGAAGAAGGTCATCAGTAATTTGATAGGAATAGCCTTGAATCTGTACATTGCTTTGGATGGTGTAGCTGTTTTAACAATATTGATTCTTTTCATTCATGAACATGGAATGTTGTTGCATTTATGTCATCTCTGATTTCTTTGAATAATGTTTGGTAGTTCTGATTATAGAGATCTTTCACCTCCCTGGTTAGCTGTATTCCTAGGAATCTTGTTCTTTCTGGGGCGACTGTGAATAGGACTGCATTCCTGATTTGGCTCTCAGCTTGACTGTTGTTGGTGTGTAGGAATACAAGTGATTTTTGTATCCTGAGATTTCACCAAAGTTGTTTATCAGCTTAAAGAGCTTTGGGGCCAAGACTGTGGGGTTTCCTAGGTATATAATCATGTCTGCCAACAGGAATAGTCATCTCATGTTCTTGCTTGGATGCCCTTTATTTCTTTCTCTTGCCTGGCTAGGACTTGCAATACTATATTGAATAGGAGTGGTGAGACAGGGCATCTTTATCTTGTGCTGGTTTTTAAGGAGAATGCTTTCAATTTTTGCCCATTCAGTATGATGTTGGCTATAGGTTTATCATAGATGGATCTTATAATTTTGAGGTATGTTTCTTTAATACCTAGTTTATTGGGAAGTACAAGGAATTTGTATTCAAAACTTTGTACTCAAAACTCTTTGTACATCTGGTAGAATTCAGCTGTGAATCATCTGGTCCTGAGTTTTTTTTTAGTTGGTAGTCTATTTATTACTGATTCAATTTTGGAGCTTGCTATTGGTCTATTCAAGGATTCAATTTCTTCCTGGTTCAGTTTGGGACAGTGTGTGTTCAGGAATTTATTTCTTCTAGTTTATGTGCATAGAGGTGTTTATAGTACTTGCTGATGGTTGTTTGTATTTCTGTGGGATCAGTGGTAATAGCCTATTTGTCTTTCCTAATTGTGTTTATTTGGATCGTCTCTCTTTTCTTCTTTATTAATCCAGCTAGTGATTCATCTATTTTTAAATTTTTTTGAAAACTCAATTCTTGGACTTGTTGATCTTTTGAATGATTTTTCATGTCTCAGTCTCCTTCTGTTCAGCTCTGATTTTATTTCTTGTCCTCTACTAGTTTTGGTGTTGGTTTATTCTTGGTTCTCTAGCTCTTTTAGTTGTGATGTTAATTTGTTAACTTGAGACCTTTCCAGTTTTTTGATGTGGGCATTTAGTGGTATAAATTTCCCTCTTAACATTGCTTAAGTTGTGTCCCAGAGATTTCGATACATTGCATATTTGTTCTCACTAGTTTCAAAGAACTTCTTGATTTCTGCCTTAATTTCACTACTTACCTGAAAATCATTCGGGAACATGTTATGTAATTTCCATATAATTGTATGGTTTTTAGCAATTTTCTTAGTCTCAATTTCTAAACTGAATGTGCTATGGCCTGAAAGAGTGGTTGTTATAATTTCTGTTCTTTTGCTTTCACTGAGGATTGTATTATGTCCAATTTTGCAGTCAATTTTGGAGTATGTGCCATGTGGTGATGAGAAGAATGTGTATTCTGTTATCTTTGGGTGGAGAGTTCTGTAGATGTCTACCAGGTCCATTTGCTTCAGTGCTGAGTTCAAGTCCTGAATATCTTTTTCAGTTTTCTGCTTTGATAATCTGTCTAATACTATCAGTTGGTTGTTGAAGTCTCCTGCTATTATTGTGTGGCAGTCTAAGTCTCTTGGAAGGTCTCTAAGAATTTATTTAATGAATCTGGGTGATCCTGTGTTGGGTGCATATATATTAAGACAGTTAAGTCTTCTTGTTGAATTGAACCCTTTACCATTATATAATGCCCTTTTTGTCTTTTTAAAATCTTTGTTGGTTTAAGTCGGATTCATCTGTAATTAGGATTGTAGCCTCTGCTTTTTTCTGTTTTCCATTTGCTTGGTATTTTTTTCTCCATTCCTTTATTTTGAGCCTATGAGTGTGATTGTGTGTGAGCTGGGTATCTTGAAGACAGTATACCATGGGGTCTTGGCTCTGTTGAATTTGCCATTCTGTGCCTTTTAATTGGGGCATTTAGCCCACTGACATTTCAAGGTTAGTATTGATATGTGTGGATTTGATCCTGTCATGATAATGTTAGCCGTTATGCTGATTAGTTTTTGTGTTTTATTGTGATTTATAGTGTCACTGGTCTGTGTACTTTAGTGTGTTTTTGTAGTGTGGCTGGTAACAGTCTTTGCATATTTAGTGCTTCCTTCAGAAGCTCTTGTAAGGAAGGTTGGGTGATAATAAATTCCCTTAGCATTTGCTTGTCTGAAAAGGATCTTATTTCTCCTTTGCTTATGAAGTTTAGTTTGGCTAGATATGAAATTCTTGGTTGGAATTTCTTTGCTTTAATAATTTTGAATACCAATCTCTTCTGGTTTATAGGATTTCTGCTGAGCATTCTGCTGTTAGTCTGATGGGCTTCCCTTTGTTGGTAATCTGACCTTTTTCTCTTGGTGCCTTTAACATTTTTTCTTTCATTTCAAACTTGGAGCATCTGATGATTATGTGTCTTGGGGATGATCTTGTGAAGTATCTTCCTGAAGTTTTCTGCATTTCCTGAATTTGAATGTTGGCTTCTCTAGCTATGTTGGAGAAGTTCTTATGAATTATATCCTGAAATATGTTTTCCAAGTTGCTTCCATTCTCCCCATCTCTTCTGGGGAAACCAATGAGTGGTAGATTTGGTCTCTTTACATAATCCCATATTTCTCAGAGGTTTTGTTCATTT
The DNA here is from genome assembly GCA_963573385.1 of Cacajao melanocephalus. NCBI lineage: Eukaryota > Metazoa > Chordata > Mammalia > Primates > Pitheciidae > Cacajao > Cacajao melanocephalus. The sequence continues at coordinate 10,548 of CAUYLG010062333.1, forward strand.
ATTTTCATTCTCTTTTCTCTATTCTTGCCTGTTTTATTTCAGAAAGCTAGACTTCAAGTTCTGATATTCTTTCCTCTGCTTGGTCTATTCTGCTATTAATACTTGTGATTGCATTATAAAATTATTGTAGTGTGTTTTTTCAGCTCGATCAGGTTTGTTATGTTCTTTCCTATACTGACTATTTTGTCTGTCAGCACCTGTATCATTTTATTGTGATTCTTAGCTTACTTGGATTGACTTTCAACACATTCCTGCATCTCAATGATCTTCATTTCTATCCATATTTTGAATTCTATTTCTGTCACTTCAGCATCTGAGCCTGGTTCAGAACCATTGATAGAGAGCTAGTGTGGTTATCTGGAGGGAAGAAGGCACCCCTGATTTTCAAGTTGTCTGAATTCTTGTGCTGGTTCTTTCTCATCTTTGTGGGTTGATGCTCCTTCAATCTTTGAAGCTGCTTTCCTTTGGATGGGTTTTTTTTTTTTTTTTTTTTTTTTACCTTATTTAATTACCATGAGGGTTTAATTGTAGTACAAGGTGGATTCAGTTGACTGACTTTGTCTCTAGAAGATATTAGGGGATCAAGGCTCAACTCCCCACTCCTGGACTGCATGCTCTAAATCTGGGGGACTGGTATTGTACCCTGAATTTGTTCTTGGTTCGTTGAGGTTAGGAACCCAGTGCACTGAGAGTTGAGATGCTCCTGGACCACTGGTCACTATGCTTTCATGAGTGATGCCAGGCAAAGCATTTCCTGGGTGGTGGCAGTGGGATCCATCCTTTTTCACATGTGCCAGCAGTAGCAGAAGCAGCAGCAGCAGTGGCTCATGGCAGGGTGCATGATCATTGGCTCTGGCAGAGGGTTGGCAGGTTCTGGGATGCTGGCCTCCATAAGGCCTGGATTGCTTTGACATCATCAGACATTCATGATTGTTGAATGGATAAAACCCTTCTAAGCCTTAACTTCTGTTCCTAAATTGGCCAACCACGAATTTTGGTGAGTACTTGCTAATTAATATTTGGGTTTTTCCTATTCTCAGCTCAGATAGATACTGTTGGTTGCCTCTGTTTCCTCCTGCTCAGATGCTGAAAACACTTGGATCATGTAACTGTTGGTTATTTGTCTCTAGCTTCCTGTATTCGGGGATTTATGGGGATTCTTTGTGTCTTCAAGTTGTTGTCGTTTTAGTATTCTAGTTGTCCTATTTTCATGAGACTACTTAGGGGGATTAAAAAATCTAAGCTAGAAAACCCGAAAAGAGAAATAACAAGCAATGGGATTGAATCACTAATAAAATGTACTCCAGTGAAGAAAAGTCCAGGAATGGATGGCTTCATTGCTGAGTTCTACCAAACTGTTAAAGAACTAAAACCAACCTACTCCAATAAATTGAAGGGAAGGGAATTCTTCCAAACTCACTACAAGGCCAGCAGTACCCTGATACCAAAACTGACAAGGACACAACAAGAACAACAAAAAACCCATGGGCCAACATCCCTGATAAACAAAGACACAAAAATTCTCAACAAAATACTATCAAAACAAATCCAACAGCACATCAAAAAGATTATACGCCATGATTAAATCTGAGCAAGTTGATACCTTGTATCTTTTTATTGCTGAGTTGTATTCCACTGCATGAATATAGTGTAATTTGTTTATCCCTTTCTCTGTTGAAGGTCTTTTCCAGTTTTTGGCAATTATGAATAAAGCTGCTATAAACATTAAAAAATATCTAAGCTGTCCCCCAAGGTTGAACAATCATATAATTAGAGCCTCAGAAAGAGAGGAGAGAGTTTGGGGCAAAATGGTATTTGAATGAACATTGGACTAAATTTTTCCAAATGCAAAGGAAAATATCTTTCCAAGATCTAAGACGCTTAATAAACCCCAAGCTAGATAAACATAAAGAATTCTGTATATAGCTGAGGTATAGTAAAATTATTAAAAAGCAAAAATAAAATTATGCAGAACAAAAAATAAATTTACCTATGGGAGAAACAAAGATAGGAATGATAGCTGATTTCTCTTTAGAAGCAATGCAAGCCATAAAACAATAGAACAACATTGACACTAATTATAATTCTCATCTCCATTTATTCCTTAACATGTTCCAATCTGGCTCTTTTTCCATTTCTGTATTGCAGATTCACCAAGGGTGTCAGTGGCCACCATATCACTAAAGCCAATGGACAATCTTCAGGCTTACTTTGCTTATTAAACTCTCATCATATTTTGTTACTTATTAGTAGCCCCTGCCTCTTGAAATTTCCTCTTTTCTTGGATTCTATGACTACTCCTGTTAAGTCCTCCTTGATAATATATTCTCTATCAGAGTTTTCAATGCCAGAAATACTTTGTATTTCCCTCACATTCTCCTCAGATCTCATGCTACACAGTGTTCCTAGTTGATATCACTTGCTCTAATGGGCAACATGTGTTCAATGAGCTGGATTTTTTTTAGTTCAGTATTGAGAAAAATCTATTATTTATGTTTTTGAAATGAGTTTGCACTAAAAGAACTCGATACATTTACCTTTATAATTCATTTAACAAAGGACAGGCTTATAGTATTATGATTGTATTGTATTCAAGCAGCCTCCAAGGTACCTATATGATGGAAGATGGAACAAGACTTCTGGTCTGCTCTCAAGGGCTATGCAGGAGCATTCCACCTGATGTGGCAAGATGTTCAAAGGTCTTCTTTTAACATCCTTCTTCTGATTATATCTACCTTCAAAAATTTTTTTTCCTCTTACTGATGTGTATTAGTACATTTCTGGGTTAACATCTCGGCTCTCTTGTTTGAAAAGAAAAAATCTTATTAAAGTCTTCAGATACTTCTTACCCACTGACAGTCCCTTATTGTGAAAGGTAACAGGATGTCTTGGGGAAATTGGCATCATATCCTGACAGAGACAGCACTCCAGTTCCAACTGAGAAGTTTAGGATTTACCAAGGCAGTAGACTGGAAACTTTTTTACCCCAAAGTGCTATCTCATGGTCCCTTGCTATTTAGAATTTCTTTCAGTTTGAACTTCTGGGAATATTTTAAAGTTTTTCATTTAAAAAAAATGGTTTCTTAGCGGCCATGCATTTGTTGAGGAAAATAACTCAGGCTGATCTCAGAACTAAAAAATTTAAGTTATGATTCTTGGGGTTGAGGAACTTAATTAGCTTTAAAACTTACTGTAGACTGTAATTAATGAATATTTATTAATATATGCGAGGAATTCTCACATTCTAAAATAGTATGGCACTTAGATGAGTATGAAAAAACTATGGCATATAAATAAAGGAAATAGAAAGTAAATATGTCTTCTAGGCCAGCATCTCAAAACCAAGTAATTGGTGAGAGATAGTGGTGAAACTCAGGTGTGCTTAAATACAGAGGCTACTGCAAATTAGATTTCTTTCTGGCTTGCTGGTTACTTCCTTATAATTAGGAGGATTTAGTGAAAACAATGACAGAAACCCCGATGCTGGAGCCTAGGTGTCCCTGTGTTCCGTTAGACCATTACACACCTCTTGCTATATCTTTAAGGCCAAAAGACTTGTGTTCAACTTCAAGTCCTGCCACTAACAAGCTTGTGACCCAGAAAAGCTGGTGGTTGTGAAAACTTGCTGAAATAATTGAGGCAGAAATTTTCCAGAGAGTGTATAAGCCCTACATTACTATTGTTATTGATAATAACATCATTAGAGAGGATTAATAAAGCACCTGATTTACACTGATGTGTTTGTGTGTTAATATAGCTGTGTAGTAGTTATTAATGCTTTTCATCTAATATTTCTGACTTCCCTTCTAGAGGCACCTGGTAGGATTGTGCCTCCTGGCTCCCTTGTGTTTGGGTGGGGTCATGGGATGTGTTTTGGACAATAAGTTATGGTCAGAAGTGGCATGGGTCACTTCTGGACTGGAATATTTAGTTGGCAATGTAAAATCTTCCAATATCTGTCTCAGCTTCTGAGAGAATGATGATCAATGTTCACAGTGGTGCCTGATCCATCACTTTGGATCCCTGATTGGTTAAAATGAGCAGCATCCTTGTACTTTTCTATGGTAGACATTTAGAGCAAATGAGAAATAAATCTTTAGTTTTAGGATCCAACTTGAGATTGTTTGTTTCCATAGTATATCCTAGCTTATCCTGACTGACAAACATGGCTGTTTCCAAGATATAAAGGGTAGCTTAGTGAGGATGCTGGACATGAGAACAGAAGAATTAAAAAGAAAGGGGAGCACTGAAGCCCAGGAGTTCAAGGCTACAGTGAGCTATGATTGCGTCACTGCACTCCAGCTTGGGTGACAGAGTGGGACCCTGTCTCTTTTTATTTTTTTATTTATTTTACTTTAGGTTCTGGGGTACATGTGCAGGTTATGCAACGTTGTTGCATAGGTGCATACTATATCCGGCATTTCTCCCCATGTTATCCCTCCCCACCCTCCCCACCCCCTGCTGTCCCTCCCTTAGCCCCCCCGCCAACTGCTCCCAGTGTGTGATGCTCCCCTCCCTGTGTCCGTGTGTTCTCATTGTTCAACACCCGCCTATGAGTGAGAATATGTGGTGTTTGGTTTTCTGTTCTTGTGTCAGTTTGCTGAGAATGATGGTTTCCAGGTTCCTCCATGTCCCTACAAAGGACATGAACTCATCGTTTGTTATGGCTGGATAGTATTCCATGGTGTATATGTGCCACATTCTCTTTGTCCAGTCTATCATCAATAGGCATTTGGGTTGGTTCCAGACCCTGTCTCTTAAAACACAGAAGGGAACCAGCTTGGCCAACCTGGAGAAACCCCGTCTCTACTAAAAGTACAAAAATTAGCTGGGTATAATAGTGCACACCTGTAATTCCAGCTACTCAGGAGGCTGAGTCAGGAGAATTGTTTGAACCCAGGGGGCAGAGGTTACAGTGAACCAAGATCATGCCACTGCACTCCAGCCTGGGTGACAGAGTGACAGAGCAAGACTCCATCTCAAAAAAAAAAAAAAAAAAAAAAAAAAAGATGGGAAAAGGGCAGGGTACTGAGAATTCATATTGTCATGACACTTTGGTGTTGGAGGTGGAGTAAATATTCTTTTTGGATCATTCTGTCTTTTCAGTTGGATTGTCTTTACTCTCAAACTGAATAAGTCTCACAGGGTTTTTCACTGTTTCTCAAAAATATTCCAAAGTGTATTGCCTCTGCGTGCTTGGCTGATTTTTACTACGTGAAATGCTTTGCCCATTTCCTCATCCTTTGGAACTTTCTTTGTCAAAATTCAGTCTGCTCTTAAGGATAAATTTATAACACTTTTCCAAAAAGTTGCTTTCCAATTTTCTACCAAATCCATGTGGTTTCCACTTCTGAAGACTAACAGGATTTATAACTCCTTGACTGGTACCCATTGTCAGGCATATAGAAGATTTATTTGTAGGTATATTAAAGTTTTATTCTATCATATGGGTGCCAGTCTATTGAGGATAGTTGAAGTGGTTTTCCTAAAATATAGATTCCTACCAGTACCTAACCTGAGATTAAATATATATTTGGTCAAAGTCCTTGATAGAAACTGAGTGGTTTTTGAAAGCAATGGCAACAAAAGCCAAATTTGACAAATGAGATCTAATTATTATTATTATTATTTTTTGCATTTTTATTTTTGAAAGAAAGAAAAAGAGAGGAAAGAAAGTGAGAGTGAAAGAAAGAAAAAAAGAATGTAAGAGAGAATGAAAGAGGAAGAGAAAGAGGGAGAGAGAACGAGATTCTTGTTCTATTGCCCAAGCTAGAATGCAGTCTAAAAATGGGTATTAAAAACCTCTTTTATGCCAATAATTGTAC